>JAVQKC010065645.1:0-23517 GCA_036025475.1 Philypnodon macrostomus
TTAGTGATGAAGCTGAGAAGGCCATAACTCCTGAACAAGACACAAAAGCACTTCCACAAACAGATAATACCAACAGTGTGGAAGATGCCACTGCTAAAGACTCAGAGCAAGCTAATGATAAATCAGAGCAGGAGGAGATATCTGAAGTCGATATATCTGATAGAACTATTGAAGCAACACAGATGGAGTATGTGGCTGTGGACACTGTTAAAGATTACAGTGAATCTTTTGATACATCTTTGAAATCAACAGATATGGCAGCAGTATTGGAGGCAGTGTTGCAAGAGCCAACGAAAGGCAATGATTTATCTGAACAGGTGGCAGGTGACCAGCCAGACATCACCAAGCTACCACACAAACAAGAATTGCTCACTGAAACCGGCGGCTACACAGAGGAAACCAAAGTTGACTCTCAACCAAAAATATATTTAAAGCCAAAAGAGAAAATTGATGTGCACCGAATAACATTTCTATCTGACAGTGAGATGCATGACGATATGGATAACTCTACAGAGCAACCAGATCATGCCAAAATTGATACTGACCCACACCATGGTCCAAGTAGGAGGAAATTAGCCTCAAGTCGAAGATTTAAAGATAGAAAACCTGCTTCCGATGTTGTCATAGACGACAGTGAAAACAGAGATATGTCCTCCAGTGGCAATAAAGTTGACGCTGAAGTCACACAGATTACACAAATGAACAAAGAACAGACTACAGACTCTGAACCCTGCAACCAAAATGTGCCCCAACAAGAAGCTTTTAGTCTCATATCCAAAAATGAAGAAAAAGACACTAAAGTCCAGGTTGTATTGTCTAATGAAAAACCAATAAATGAAGACATGCAAAAGGAAGATACAGTGTTGGAAATAGACAGTTTCACAAGTAAAGACCTGAAAGCAAATGTTGATGCAGAAGCACATAGGACAATGTCACAAAACAAAACCACCGCTGAGTCAGAGGAAGTTGTCAGAGCGGCTCTATCTGATGCAACACAAATAGGTGCAACATCTCATGCAGAAGACATAGCCAAGGATCAACAAGTAACCCAAGACATGGAGGTTTTAGAGGCTGGTGCAAAACTACAAATAGCATCAGAACAAAAGAGAAGAAAGATGGGCTCCACAAGAAGATCTCATCTTAACAAAAAGCAAGACGATGAAAGAAGCAATAATACAGAAGGCAATGAAGGGGCTTTTGAAAACCCAAAAGTCACAGATGAAGGGATTTCAACTGAAAATGAAGATGCCAAATCCTTGCATAAAGACACATTTGAGAAGCAACAGGAAACCACTGCACCACTGCATAGTCAAGGCAAAGAAATGCCCGAATTTGAACAGGAAGGCGTGAATGAAGAAGCTCCATCGGCTGTGGACACGGCTGCAACTCAAAATCTTCAACTCGTCGCTGGCGATGAAATCCAACCTTCAAGTCCAGGTAAAAGGAGAAATATGGGCTCCACTCACAAGAATCTGAGCTCAAAACAAGAAAGTCCACAAGATGAAGAGCAAAAGGATAAAACCGTTGAAAATGTAGACAATATAGCTGTTGTAAGTATCACTGAGGAAAATAATGAACGTAAAGACAGTGGGTTACTTCTACACGCTGTACCAAAACCGCAGAATGATGAAACTGATCTTGGCCAACAACACAGCAAAGAGAAGTTAAATTCTGAGTTCACCTTTCAAGAAGTAGACATGTCATCCAAATCTGATGATATGACAGAAGAAGCACAAGCGAGGAGACGAAAAATGGGATCACATAGGAAGCCGCACACAGATCAGATCAAAAAGCAGGATGTCTACAACGACAGAGCAACAGAAGAAAGTGTCATCCAGCCACTGAGAGCGCACAAGGACGGCTCATCAAAACTGGACCGAACATCTCAGGTAAATGTTTTATGTATTCACAATTTAATATTGCGGTAATTTTTTTCTGCACCTCTACATCTAGGCATATCTACATTCTGCATTGCTGTCTCTTTACTGTTTAAATCACTCTGTCTCAAAAACGGAACACAGAAAAAGGAAGATGTGGTTGACATTGCATTGTTCTGTTATGGAAATGTTTTATACAGCCATTGTCAACACACAGTATGGGTCGGTTTAACTTTTTAAACCCTTGTTATTATGTTTTTTACAGGTTAAAGAGAGCAGTGACAAGGCCTTACCCACTGTCAAGGCTTTTGATATAAAAGTGGAGTCTAAGCCTGTGAGGTGAGTCCAGTCAGAGGAGTGGCTTTATTGTCAGGATCGATCAATCTATCCATAATTAGAAATGTTACATTGTATCTGGATTGTTTGTTATTGTTTAAGTCTTGATTTTGTGTTGTGAAGTGAGAAACCATCTGAACGGCCTCTACTTTCTACAAATGTCCGTCTGGCCCCCGAGAGTCGGACCAGGATTTCTTCAGGTAAACCATGTCCCATGACCTTACTCTTTATCATGGCAGCCTCCATTTCATTACTACAGCCTCTTGTATGGGCTCAGTTAATGGAACGTATACAGTTAATAAGCAGTTGATTGAACTTGCTTATCAAAACAGGGCTCAGTATGTACTCAGCTGGGACAGAGGAGCCCCTTATTATCATGCATTACCACATAATCTTTTTCATCAGGTTTGGGACACAGAGCAAGCCTTGGTTCCAGCAGGTATGAGGTGGTCATGATTGGAGACAGCAGTGTAGGCAAGACCTCCTTCATGAAGAGGGCTCAAAGTGGAAAGTTTTCATTAGATTTGCCCGCCTCTGTTGGTAAGACTCAGATACAACATTACATTGTAGTTGTGTATATAAATAGACATCTTTCATAATTACTGAAGTGAGTTTTGTATTTGTACAATAAGGGCTAGATTCATACATCTGGACTGTGATGGTGGATGGGAAACCTGTAGCACTACATTTATGGGACACGGCGGGTCAGGAGAGGTATGTCTTACACATACATTACAGATACATTCATTTGGAAAAAATACACACTGATGTTTTTAGAGACTTATTGGTTTGTTTTGCTCCACTGCAATGATTGAGAAATACATTTTATTATTATTTTTCTATTGCATTTGAATTGTTTTGGTCATATTGCCCAGTTTTAACACATTTGTCCCGGATGTCTGGTCAGCTATCAGAGCAGTAGTAATTGGACGTCTCTTAACAGTAGCACATAGCCATTTTTTTGTGTTAAGAGTTTCACATCGCTGCCCACAGCTGCAGACATGACAAGGATAATGTGTTATTGTGGAGTCCAGGACAAGTTGTCCCTGTTTTGAGGCTGTGTTGTTCCCTGTTCCTCGAACCAAAGGGAACGTCCCGCACTCTCAGCAGGACTGCAGAAAGTCTTCGTTCTTATGAGCTTCTGTATAGTTATATATGAGTCACAACAGGCAACAGCTCCCTGAAAATGAAGCACACAATGTGTTCTTTGAGTGCAGAGAAGCTATTGAGCCAAATCTAAACCTGCTGCAGAACAAGTTTGGAACATCAGCACACATTTATTTTTACCCATCATTATTATTTTTAGATGTATATATTTGTATGTGTGTGGTTGCATTATTATTTTTTTGGTAATAATTATCCAGAAGTTATATTTTAAACATTTCTGTCATAGGTTTCACAGCATGACAAAGCAGATCTTTCACAGAACCCAGGCATTTCTCTTGATGTATGATGTTACCTGTGGTCAAAGTTTTGCTGCAGTGAGCTACTGGGCAAACTGTATTAAGGTATGGCACATACCACTTTATACAGACCTACAGTACATTTGATGAACACATCCTCTAAAAACATCTCACATTAAAATACAAATCTGAAGGAAAAGTTGCTTAAATGACTACATTTTACATTCTAGAAATATAAAGTTGAGTTGACCGCACTAATCCGAGTGACATTTCACAGGAAGGAGCAGCAGAAAATGTAATTATTTTACTACTTGGAAATAAGAGTGATTGCAAAGACAGAAAGGTTGCAAGAGATGATGGGGAAATTCTCGCTCAGGTAAAAGCCTTTGTCTTTTCAAGTTCAACTAATGAAGTAGTGTTACTGAAATTTGTTTAATAATTGGCGTACAACACATTTCAGTTGTTTATATTCAGTATTATGTAATTAAATGGCACTTTTGTGAAGCAGTTTTAAACTTTTACAGGAGCACAACTTTGCCTTCATGGAGTGTAGTGCTGCAACAGGTGAAAATGTCATGGAATCTTTGGAAACCGTTGCTAGGTAACCTGCATCCAGACGTCATTTTATTTGATCTATGTTTTGTGTAAGTTTCTGTTTACTAAACTATTAACTCTAACAATTCATTGTTGTCAGACTGTTGAATCAAAAGGCTGTCGCCAGAAGAGAGGAACCCCTGGAGTTACGTAAACCTGTATCCAGAAACAAACCCGGATGTTGCTGAAGTCTGACGTTTAAAGGCACAGGCACATACATAAAGTAAATAGTAACTATATATAGGTTGAATGTATTACATTATATTGGGTAAAGGGACTTCTTTAATTTACTGTAAATGTAATTTTATTAATCATAATTGTATTTGTCATTATAAAGGGTACACTCACTTAAATACATTGAAAAAGCTGGAGAATTCTGTTTTTAGTGTCCATTTTAGCAGGTAACTGTTTCTTTTTGGTATATACGAGATAATGAGCTGGTGCAATATGTTTGTAGGCTGTAAAGTCATTAATTCTTCTCTTTTACATGGTGGTTGTTGTCAAATACATCATCATCAGACTATGGTATCATGTTAAGTGCTTAATAAAGTACGACTCTATGCACTCAAGGTTATTTGTGTTTGTTTATTTTGTCTCGTTTACTTCTGATTATTTGAATAGATTGAATTAGTCTTGGAACGAAGAGCATGTCAGCAATGGCACCAGTGCAGTAACCTCATAATGCACAAATAAGCAACAAGCCCATTCCAAGAAGCTGTATAGGTGCACTGGTCGATTAGTTATATTTAAGATTTTTAATTTTAAACATAGAAAAGCACTGCAAATTGAAACAGATTCTCAAAAGAAGCCTTCTAAGTATTGAAGTGTGTCTAAGAGTGGAAGCTGTTATAGCTGCAAAAGAGGGACCAACTTCAAACTAAAGTTAATGTCAGAATTAAGGATGCACTGATATGAAATTTCTTGGCTGATGCCGATATTTCACCAATTTGCCCGATTCCGATATTCTGTGAACATGTTTTAGTGGAATATGTTTCTTGAAAATAAGAAATCATCATAGAAATAACTGCCTTAAATGTATTTATTAATCCATAAATATTAGTTTTACTTAATTTTGTGACTCTACATTTAGACTTTTTGAACGGTCTTTTCTTTCTCTGACTGTCCCTAAACCTAAATATTAGAACTTATCCTTTAAGAACAATAGATTAACATCGTCCGTCTGTCAAGGCCGATACCGATGTTGGGCCGATATATCTGTGAATCACTAGTCAGAATACGTTGGCTGACTTTGGTCAAAAAGTGTATTGATATGGCATGTCAGTTCACTGCATTCATGAATTCCTCTGTTTTCCTCGTCTTTTGTGGATTAGTGGTCGTTTCTTCCTCCTTCAAACGCGGTCTTAGGTCCTTGTGTTGTTCATGATTAACCCATTTCTGTTTTTTTGTGGTGTGGTATTTTTGGATGGCACTCATAATGTCTGAAGCAGTCCATTGGTTACGAGTGAGAGCGTCTTTCACTGTGAAACTGCCGTCTCTGGTGCGTCTCACACTTTTACACACTGCTGTGCTCCTCAGCTCCAGTCCGATCTCATGCACCACTTTACGCAAATATTTCTGTGTTTCATTCAAACATTGGATCTCTGAATTAAAACAGGAATAAAACATAATGATCATACAAGAAGTTTTGAAAAACAGATACAGTTGTAGGTTTTGATGTATTTACCTAAAGTGAAGTTAGGAGGCTCAAATCGAATGCAACGCAGGCCTAACAAAATAGGCACCGATTTCTCTTCTGGTCCCAGTAAACCTTCAACAGCCATTTCATAGGCTTCCTGTGAGCGCATGTCCACCCTGGAATACCTGCACAAAAAATATATATATTAAAACATTAACATACAATGAAATAAATATATAATATGAATTGTTGAATACATTAACAACGCTTTTTGATTAGCTCCCTGTAGCATCGCCAAGACCTTTTGAAGTTTATCCTCTGTGACGTGATCTGTATAGACAAACAACACAGACAAAAACAATTGTTTGTTGAACACAGTTAAGAATAAACCGATAAATAACGTTAAAAACAGACAATACCATAAGTGGATCTTTCCAGAGGCCGGCCTGTGTTTGAGAAGTCTTGTGTTGCAATCCCAAACTCACCTTCGATGGTATAGTCCTGGAACAAAAAAAAAATGTTAGGATACATTTTTATTAGATTTCGTAAAATATACATGAATATTGGCTATTTCTCACCCTTGAGACACGTGTTTTGTAAAGATAATTTAGTGACTTATTTGCATTTCCGAGGCCAAGAACTGTTGAGGACGGGAATTAGACACAATAACGTGAAAATCTGGTTATAGAAAAATATATTTTTATTTTCTAACGCCATACCTAAAACACCAGACGAAAACGCATCCAGTCGATGGCCTACTCCAACACGGATGCGCTGAAAATCAGGTCCAGTAACTGCAACACAAAGATGAAAGTGTATACGCTTATTTGTATAACATTAACGGATTAAAGTAATTATATAAAGTTGATTTAGTACAAATGTGATAGTAACGCATACCTAGAGGGTGCTCAGATAGCACTGGCACATTGGTTGCAGACAATGTGAGTGCTTTTGGAGCCTCTCCGTCCTCTGTGCTGTTTGAAGATGTCAAATACCGAACCTCATGAGGAACAGGACGTTGTGCTGTGGCATTCAAAGCTAAAATGGCACAAAAAGGAAGAAGTCAATAGCGGCAAAATAAAACTATCACGCCGGAACACATGGAGCAAAACTGACCTTTGAGTAGATTTGTCTCCACAGTATCCCGTACTAGCTTCCAGTGGACTCCCGAGGGTTTGTACACACAGAACAAACCTTCTAACCTCCGAAAGAGCCGGACAGCAGGGGTCACCATGACTGCATCAAATAAACCCAACTAAAGAAGCATTTTGTTCACTATCCGTCAAAATGCATGTGTCTCCAGCGCATGCGTACTGGATTTTGTTGTTGTTCTACGTTACTGCTGTACTGTCTAACGCCGCCTACTGGACTGGACATGCTTTATTAAGGCGTTTAATACATTGCCATCTGAAATATTTACACAAAAATATATACTATGAAAAAAACGGTTCGAAGAATGGCAAAGGACATTTTTTAATCACCAAAAGAGAAAAGGAGTTGACTTCTCTCACTGAAGACGGCGAAGCTACTGTATTTTGGTCCGTAGAAGAAGAGGAGGGTCTAGGACGTCGAGCTTCATGCTGTTGACAGGTCAGCTAGGTGGTTTCTTATATCTTATAAATGTGTGCCCAAATTTGCCATCTGCTAGACAAATGCTACATTTTATTTGTCTATCTTTAAACTGTCAGAAGGAGCATGTGTGGAAAGGTTATGTAAAGGTTGTTCGGGTCTTTTCACTCTCTCAGAAGTTTCACAGTAAAAATGATATGCCCTGGTGAGAATCGTCATATGTTTTCTTTATTTAGATAGATTTGCATTAAATCGATCATTTGATATTATAATGAGACTACCTGTAAACTAAAAGTAAATGTTTTAACCACTGTATGTTCTCTGCAGCTTTTGCAGAGTTTGTTTTGTGTTTTCTCTGCAGGTGTGATGAGTGCTCGTCTGAGATGGGTGCTATGGGACGTCAAGGACACTCTGCTAAAGGTGCGTTTGTCGGTGGCAGAACAGTACTGCAAAGAGGCTGAGCGAGTGGGTCTGAGTCTCAGTCCAGTAGAGGTCAACTCTGCTTTCCGACATGCGTACAAGAGTCATTCAAGCAGATTCCCAAACTATGGCATCGCTCAGGGTCTGAATGGACAGTCCTGGTGGACAGCTGTGGTTAAAGAGACATTCTTTTTGTGTGGAGTACAAGACCCAGCCCTCCTAAATTCAGTGGCACACAACCTCTATAATAATTTCTGCAATGCTGAAAACTGGGAGGTAATTCATACAAGAACAGGACCTTTCATGCTTGTTTATAATAGCTTTTAACAACGTTTAATATGATTGTGTTTGTATTTTGTTGTAGGTATTTGATGATTCAAAAAAGGTTCTGGAGGCGTGTTCTTCTCACAAACTGAAGCTGGGTGTGGTATCAAACTTTGACAAGCGCCTGGAAGCCATTTTAAAAGCATGTGATCTGTCATCTCACTTCAGCTTTATGATCACCTCTGAAGACGCAGGTGTAGCCAAACCCAGTCCAATGATCTTTAAGCAGGCTCTTCAAAAGTGTGGTGTTTCTGCTGCAGAAGTAGCTCATGTTGGAGATCACTATATAAATGATTATCTCGCCTCTCGATCTGTTGGCATCCACGGATTCCTTTTAGATCGAGACACCAAGTTCATTCAGTCTGACAGAGTTCCTAAAGAGCATATTCTCAGCTCTTTAGAAGAGCTCCCACCACGGCTTCAGCAACAGATGCAATCATGATAAACTGATGTATTCAAGCTCAAAGCGGTTTGTGTTTGACATAATAGTCAGAAAGGCACTTTGAAATTGCCAAAGAAAATTGTATTCATTATTAAAAAAATATCCACAATGCTGCCATCTGCAGGGCACAATGTTTAACATGCTACACATAAAAGACAGATAACAGAGATAAATGATAATGTTAATATTATGTACAAGCAGTATAGTTTTTGAAAACACTGCTTGCTTGATTTTGCAAGTAATTTTGTTACTGCTTGATAAATAAAACAGTGAATTATCAAATGTAAAACTGATATAAAACAATGATAGTAAAAAGGCCTGTGGAAAGTCTTTTTGTCTTTACATTGGAATGAAGCTGGCCAGTGTGTGAGCCAGTATAAAGTGGTTTGAGTGTTCAGCAGTGACAACAGGGCACAATCGCTTAACCTTAATGCCTGCCTGAAGGCTCTGCTCTAAACCATCTGGCCCAAAGCAGACAGTTGTATTGTCTGCCAGGTCACACGGAATCAAAAAGCAAACCAGAGAAACTAGCTTCTCAAATCAGAGCTTCTGCTTTTTAGGTGTAATAGATATTTACACATCTGCACAAAACATAATCTCTCTAGTGTTTCATGTTTCGAACCTAGTTTTATTGGTTTTCCATATGTTTCATTATTTGTCAAAGGCTTATGTGTATCTTCAGGGAAACATCCACAAGAGCTGCTTAATTCAAATCTGGTTTAGAAGCTCAGCCAGATGACTCTGAAGGGCTGTGCAGAAATCCAATTGCAGACATAATGGGATTGTAAAACAAAATGAAGCTCCGCATGTGACGGGTGAAAGGAGTATCTACGTCAGACTCAATGTTATACAATAAAAATGATTTGATTCAAGTGAACACATGCTTATGTGACATACAAGTACATTCAGAGGCCCAGCATGACTAGATGACCAAACAGAAAGCAGCCGGACAGTTCCTTCAGCTCTAAAAGCACTCAGGAGGGGCACTCTTTGTTATAATACGCCTAGGGATCCGAGTTTCATGTGGGATTTTTGTGAGCTGAAATATTCAACAGAAGACAAAAATAGAGATGCCAAGCAATAGAAAACAAGGGTATTTAAAGATAGTGGACCAGATGTCTTCTGCAAGGGATGTATCAAATTATATTCTGCAGTGATTCAAATTAAGTAAGAGGTACACATAGATATGTAGTTGCATATTTAATTCAACATAGAAAAACAAATGAATCTCAATACCAGACATTAAATGAACAGAAATCTGAAAAGTAAAACTAATAAAAAAGTCACATCATAAGATGCATTTTTATATAAATATTTACTCAAACACAAATATAACATGTAAACAAAGAGGAAAAAGGCATATAAATGCCATCACATTCATTTTGGAGTAGATCAAACGATGTTTATTTTTAATCAGTCTTTTTTGTATTCCTTCACCAATTTATTTTCTTTAAATACAGTTTAAATGACTAAAGGTTAAAAGTATGAGTAAGAGGCAATGCTAGAACATTTTGGAAATAAAAGGAATTGTGCAAATGTACAGTAGGTTATTATTATAAGTGCATTCATGTTTAGACAGATGTGCTCAACCACGTGTCCCGTCAGTGCCTGGCGTTAAAAACAAGTGTTACTGCGCATCTATTGTGGACGCACCTAAAGAAGTAAAAGTGAGAGTAAAACAGTAAAATAGTAAAATAGTGAAATAGTGAGTGCATTTCTGTTCAACAAAGTCAAAAGTATAGCCACCAATAATAGTGTAGTTTTAGCATGCCAGTGACAACCTTATGATGCATGTTCAAGTATAGCTCAGGAATAAAAAATAAAACTGACAAATACATATATGTATATCCTTCATTAACAAAACGAGTGTTAACTTTTCAAATAACACACATTGTGTTTTGCATTTCAGTCTTTTTGCATTGATGGGAATCCACGTTTATCCAGGGTACATTTATAGAGTCCAATTCCTAAATGTGCACAGTAGAGTGAATTCCTTAAAAATACAATAAAAAATATTGAAAGTGGTGTTGTGTCCCTCTACCATAAATGTTTAAAAAGGTTCTTTGTGCTCTCCGAGTTGTGAACAGTGTGCAATCTTAAAAACGCTAAATTAGGAATAGTATGGTCTTTCACCTGGAATAAACTCATCCCAGTTCACAATCTACAGGTCATACAGCCTGGTAGATAATCAAGTGTGCTTTAGATCAGTCTTGTGCATCAGTGAGACCACACTGAGCTCTTCCACCTTTGCACAGCAGTCCTCACAGCTGCAGATTGTAGCATATAGTTCCACAAAATATGTCCATGTGAGTGGGGAAAAGTGCTCTGAAATGAGCAGACTGTTTTCTGCATCAGAGCATGTGAATACCACTTGAAGTGTGGGTTAGGGTTAGAAAGCAGATCACACCTCCCTCTACAGCGTCTTCTCAAACCACTGAAATGAACAGATGTGCATTTATTAAAACAGTTATTGGATAATAGATTATATAATAATAATAATAATAATAATAATTTCTCATTGGTAACCTAACATGATTAACTTAAAGCTGGATTATCTGAAAACAATACCTTTACTGTATCAAGTCTAAATTTAGAGTTCATCTTAAACTTTGTATAAATGATAATATTATCTCTGCTTGTTCTTTCTCTGTTTAGTGATAACATTCAATGGCCTCACTTTTATGACAGTGTTCAAATGCTGTAGGACTGAACTGACTGAACATTTTCAATTTAAATTCCTTGAAAACAATGTCTTTATGAAATGGTTCTGTTTCCAACACATGACTAGGACAGTACCGCTTTCTGATGGGCAATAAGACGCTCCATGCTTCAAAACACTGACGTTTTTCTCTGAAGCATAGTGATGTGCATATCTCCTCCGGCGACACAACTGTCTCCACCAGCAACTACACAGTAAACAACACAGTAAACAATACTTTCTTTCATGACCATAAAAATGTATATTTCACTATATATTACTTACTGTAAAATTGTGAACAGAACTGCTATGAGTATGCAGCTGATAACACAAAACACCAACACAGTCGCAATAGTGTTTTGTCCATGTTTGGTGGCCACTACAGCGAGCAGGTCAGCATGCTCACAGCGTATCCCTACAAAGCCTTGATGACAACTGTAAGGCATGCACAAATACAGAAAGTTTTGTAAAATAAGACCTAAAAATGTTATATAAATTGAAGCTATATTAAAATAGAAAAGGGCTTTCTAAAAATCATTATAATGAGTTAAATAGTCAATAGATGCTTACACACAGGCAGGTGTCTCCTCCAGGATGAGAAATCGACATGTTCCATGAAAACAGAAGTGACGATGAGAGTCTGGACAGTCGTCAAAGTGAGACCGAACAGCAGCCGCCACAAACTCTGTGCATCAGAAAACCCATGTTAGTGTTATGCATAGGGGCATTAGACAATGGCTTTTATCACAACACTGTTTGTGCACTATTTGCAACATACTCTCAACAACGACTGTTTCTTTGAATAGCCACCACTGTTTGGTTCATACAAAGATAAATACTTTTTGATACTAATAAAAAGTCCAGTACAACCTTTTGAATGGTCTATGGTTAAAATGTATTTATAATAACTTAAATTAAATAAAACTACAAACAGTGAACACAAGTAAATATGATAAAGCTAAGAATAGCCAGAGCGTCAACAGCTCAAATGGCACACACTAAATACTGAAGCGGACACCCACACCTACTCTTCCTATAAAAGAATGATCTCTAGTAAGACTCTGAAATACAAATCCTCTTCAACTTGAACCAAGACCCAAAAGATCCCTGCAGGAGACATACTTTCTAGGGGAAACTTAAGCCCATATTGTGGCAGAAGATCTCAATTTTCACCATGGAGTCAAAAGGAAAATACCAAGCACAAACATTGCTTATTAGATGAACATTGCCAGACAAAAACATTGGGAATATACAGTCAGACAAATTCCTAGATTAGTGCCTAAAAACTAGGGCCAGTGTTCTCCGGAGAGGCTGATGTCACAGTATGGTATTAAGCAGCATGAATCTCTGTGTTACACACTCCATTCCAATGATAAATGGGCTTTTGGATGGCAGCCTACATGCATTGTCTCCTTCATTCAGACCCAGTGAAAGCCCTTCCTTGTCCTGGGGCATCTGCCTACCAAGCTATCTATTTCTCCTACCATGTGATTCAGGAAGAAGTGGGGTTAAACATACAATAAGATGCTAAAAAACTGCCTTTGGGACATTTAAGGTGTTCACTTGATATTGCAAGGTGTGGCCTTTGTGAAATTACTCACTTTACTGGATTTAGACCAGTTATAATAGACCTACATTAGCCCTAGTCTGCTTTTAGTCTTGTTTTTTATGCACTATCAATTTCTTTCAATTCACAGACTTTTAGGGGACTGGACCCACACTAAAACCAACCCAAAGACTCTCATGGTGCTAAGAGGATCTATTATCAGGGCGCACCACACATGCTGGCATACACTCAGTAGGAAGCTTTAGTCAAGGGATCTCCTTCTGCAAACCAAGACTATAGTGAAAGTAAACCATACAACCCAACAAAATATCACCATAAGAAAAACACATCAAATCAATAATTTTGAGTAGCTAATGTGACCAGGCAATTTCCGATGTGCATCTATATACTGTTTATCTTAAAGGCACCAAACTGTAGTTAACAAACACTAGCTTACTTTTCACTGGAGGGACATTGGTTGTTGTAGCTGTGAAGGTTGTTGTAGTGTGGTTGCTTGTAGGGCTTGCTGTTGCAGAGCTGTTTGTTGAAAGATAATATGGTAAAGCCGTACTGTTCGTCTCAAAGGAGAAGCTGGCATCACTTAACGTGGAATTGCTCTGGCCTGCTCCATATGTAAAGAGGGAACCTATGTAAAGAACCGCAAAGACAGTGTTAGCGGACACAATACTTTGACCGACAAAAGCCTGCAGTAATATATTAGCAGACAAAAAGAGTAAACTCACCATTCAGTACCAAAGACATACTAAAAGTACCTAAAGAAACGTGAAAAGGGCTGTTAACTGACTTGTGGATTTGAAAGGTGTCAAGTAACCCACTTTATGATCCTGAGGGTAGCCACAGGGCAGCTATTGTGATACTGAAGCTTCATTGAGAAACTACCAGCTTGGTTACCTAACAATAAGGACTAGCAATGGATAAAAGGATGAGATACAAGCACTATAAATAAATTCAGCGGCTTTAGGAAACCAGCACAACAATAGCACAAGAAATAGACCGAGGGAGAAATAGACCGAGGGAGAAATAGACCGAGGGAGAAATAGACCGAGGGAGAAATAGACCGAGGGAGAAATAGACAGAGGGAGAAATAGACCGAGGGAGAAATAGACAGAGGGAGAAATAGACAGAGGGATTTGCCAAACTATTTAGCTCATGAGGTTACATAAAATGTGACCAATGCAACATATTGATCTACATGCTCAATGATGGTGAATCAAAGGCAACAAAAAATTATACAACCGAACAGGGGCAAATGAAAAGTCATATAAATACAGTCAATAAAATAAAAAGTCATGGTCAATAAAAACCAATGTTACTTTTTGGCACAGCTTTGCTCTTAATCCTAATCTACATTGAGATCTATATCTTTAAGTATGAGTGTTGACTTACCACTTATTAGAAAGATAGTATCCCAGAGAATCTTAGCCATCATCATCGTGAGGTGGTCCAAGGTGCACTACCAGTGAGAATCTTCAGTCAAGTGCAGCCGTGTCTTTAGAAACCATAGTCATTAGTGGAACAGGAGGCTCCAGAGCGACCCGTCAATGGGAAAAAAAAAGAATCCAGTGATCACGGACGAACTGAAAATCTGTCCACCTAGACGCAGTGATGATATCTGTAGTTTACTGTAGATCTGACAAAATGTCCTTGTTTATTTTACAGCCAAACGCACAGCAGTCCGGACGTTTAACTTCACTGGCGTTCAATTGAGGAAACCCGTATAATCCTGTCAGAGGCTGGCCAATTACAGGCGGAGCGGGTGGGAGGGGGAGGAGGGTGTGTCAATTCATTATGCCCCCGATACTTCAGATGGATGAAGCGCAACTCTTTTACGCACGTTTTACGCACACACTTTATAATATACAAAATTAAACCAGGGTTGAAGAAGCAATATTTGTTTGTTTATTTTCTCGAAGGCGTGTTGGTTTTGGTCACGATATTCATCCAAATCTTCCATTTCTATGTTAATAATGTCTGGTTTGTATTTTCAATTATTTTCAACATATGTAGTTAGTCCCACCAATTACTTCTTTCTCAGCTAGATTGTTTAGTTTTTTAGTTTTTTTAAATAAACCGGCTATGCATTCAGAATACATTAGTAAATGAGTTGTTTTGTTTGATAGTGATTTTAACTAAACTGTTTTATTTTAACTAATTTGGTGCATGTTTTAGTGGCTATTGTAGTACTGTAGATGGAACCAATTGAGAGAGGCGAGAACAAGAAATTAATGAACTGAGGGGTGGTCACGTTAAAGCGCCATCTGCTGGACAAATTGACTTAATTTCAAGTTTATATTAATTGATTGATGGGATGGATTGGAATTACAATGCAATTCTAGATGTATTATATACCTACATGTTTTAGGAAAAATACCAGTGTGTATATGCTTTATGTGTTTGAGCACAGGAATACACATCATGAACACTATATAATTTCATAAAAATATAACTAGAAAAACTTTCAAACTTGCAACGTGATTCTGTTGTTTTTAATGTATTACTACTGAGCCCAGACACTGACGTCAATTTGTAAACGCATTGGTCATTGGTCCACTGGGATGCATGAAAAAAAAAGCCCCTTTACAACTCTCCAGGGTTTCGTACAGTAAGCAGCCACAAACATGCCCACCCCTGAAACACAAAAGGTAAGGCAGAAATATTGATATTGTACAAATTGTCAGTTACTTGACCTTAACTTGACTTTAAACATTGGAGCATACTTTGTGAGACACTATAATTATGAATATTGTAATATAGATGTAAATGTGTTTTTGGTCATAGATGCATTTTGTATCACCTTTTATATTAGTGCATTCTGATGTAAATTAAACATACCATAGGAACACAAACAAGGAGTGTTACTGTGCGTGTGAATGATTGATTATTAATTCCATCCACAGGGCAGTCCTTTGACGCTGGTTTTAATGGTTACTTCAGCGGCCATTGGAGGAACCCTACAGTATGGATACAACTTAGCAATTATGAACGCACCTACCACTGTAAGATTAGGATTTTGCACATTGATATCATATCATATTTATTTTATTAGGCATTATGATCCAAAGTAACACACCTATTTAGATTTGAAATCTTAAGGGTTTATATTATGCATTTTTGCAACGGTCAAACCTAGCAAACCCACACTTATAATATAAGTCAAAAATAAAACAACACACTGAAATATTGAAATGATGGCTCACAATCGTTGTTCTGAGGCAAGTTAAACCTAAAGAAGAATATAAATCAGAACTTGTATAAATTTATATCAGCGTATATTGAAAAGTTGTAGGAGACAAATAAATAAAGTCTGTGCACAAGCAATACTTAACAGAGTGAGTTCTGAGAAGATCTGTTTGTGTGTTGACTCAATGACACTGTTTTAATGTTTAACTGTCCTAACTTCAGTTTATTCAGACTTTTATCAATGAGACATTTTTGGAGCGATGGGGCATCCAGTTGGAAGATTACCAAGTGACTTTGGTTTGGACCATAATTGTATCTGTCTTTTCTCTGGGAGGCTTGACTGGGGCCCTTATTGCAGGGCCGATGACCATACAGTTTGGAAGGTAAAATGAATGTTTTGTTTAGTTAATAATCAAAAAAGACATTATCCATTTACTTTTACCAAACCTTTGTATCAGGAGTCCTTGTAAAGCCAATAATTCTGCTTAGAGGTCATTTTGTGTTGACAATATAAATTCCAAATATGTTGGTTATTCTCTTTAGGAAGAAATGCCTTTTGCTAAATAATATGTTTCTTATGAGCGGTGCACTCTTTGCTGTGACAAGTAGAGCTGCCAGGTCATTTGAGATGATCCTCATTTCACGTGTGCTGGTGGGAATAAATGCTGGTAGGTCTGTTTACAAATTGATACTATTATTAATGTACATGATTTCCCTCAAATAACGTATTCCTGAGAATATTTTAGACAAATGTGTACATTTATTAAAATGAAAATGTATTTATTTGCAGGTATCAGCATGAATGTCCAGCCAATGTATTTTGGAGAAAGTGCACCAAAGCACTTACGAGGAGCTGTATCACTGTCTTCAGCAGTATTCACATCTTTCGGAGTGGTCCTGGGACAGGTGGTAGGACTGAGGTGACTGGTATTGCATTCAAAGTATGCTGTAGTAGTTCTGTACTACAAGTATTTGGGTTTATTTTTAGGGAGATTTTGGGGAGCGAGTCCTGTTGGCAGTACCTTCTGGCCAGTAATGCCATTCCTGGCTTCATCCAGCTTCTTACGCTGCCCTGGTTCCCAGAGAGCCCTAGATATCTGCTCATTGACAGGGAGGACAAGGAGGGCTGCTTAAACGGTACATGATACATTGTGATATAAACAAGTCACTTTATGCATGTCAACAATAAAGTATTAAGCATGTCTTATGAAAACCTTTGCAGTGGTTCACATCTGGTCTGATTGTGGCATTTTCTCCACAAATCATTTTATTGTGATCCATTGCAAAAGAAAGTTATTTTCACTACAGTTTTACTCCATGTTTATTTTAAAGTTCATAACATAACATTATCTTTAGTTGTTGTGTATTTTCTGACAACAGCTCTGCGGCGTCTGCGTGGCTGTGAAGTCCAGGGCAGTGAGTTGGACGAGATCCTCCAGGAACAGGCTGAGACCAAAGGCATGAGACCGAGTCGTCCCTGGGACCTCTTCACCGACCGAGCCGTTCGATGGCAGCTCATCTCCATCATCGTTATCAGCAGCGCCATGCAACTCTGTGGGAATGACTCAGTATGAACACACAATACTATCGCAGGTTCTCAAACTATGGTATGGGTACCACTGGAGGTTGCCTTGCGCTTTCTAATAATACTCTGGGGTCTTAGCTGTTCTGAAGTGGATGCTGCTTTGTTCTGGTTTGGATCGGTTTATGTTCTAGTGAGGTCAGGGTTTGTTCCTGGTTTAGTCTTGGCATTTCAGGTGACATTTGTGGAGAATGTAAAATGTTCACGCAACAGTGAAATTAGAGCACATCATGAAAGTAAGTTAATTAGAGCCTGGTGATTTTTAGGCACATTTTGTAACTTCATCCCAACAGTCATTGTCCCTTACATTTTGTGACTTGTATATATTCCATCAAATAAACTTGACTTAGACCTTTTTAAGACCTCGTCAAAACCTTGTAAAGACCTCATGAAGACCTTGTCAAGACCTCGTCAAAACCTTGTAAAGACCTTGTCAAGACCTCGTCAAAACCTTGTAAAGACCTCATCAAGACCTCGTCAAGACCTCATCAAGACCTTGTCAAGACCTCGTAAAGACCTTGTCAAGACCTCGTCAAAACCTCGTCAAGACCTCATAAAGACCTTGTCAAGACCTCGTCAAGACCTCATCAAGACCTCGTAAAGACCTTTATCAAGACATCATCAAGACCTTGTCAAGACCTCGTCAAGACCTCGTCAAGACCTGGTTTAGATCAGTTTTACTTTTGTTTTAGATTTGGCTTCAACATGGTTTAGTCCTGTCTAGTCTCTTTTAGTTCTCATTCATTCATACATTTTCAGCCTTAACCGTGAGACTGGGACTTGTTGCATTCCTGTAGAATGTGTCACCTAAAGAAATGGATGAGCAACACGCCAACTGAAGTCCAGTCACAGTATAGTGTGTCCTTTTGATTTGAGCACAATTTTCTTTACCTTGGGACACATTAATAAAACATAGTTGTGATGGGACATGTTCAAAATCGAGAAAATGTACCAAAAACAATTACAAAATGACTTTTACATGTAACCAAAGAAATACTCAGTAAAATGGTCACTAAACATATACAACTTAGATGGGTCAAGCCAGTGTAGTAGTACTTGCTGGATAAATGAAGAGTCTATGCCAAATCAATATGCAAATCTTCTTGAAACGACCACTTTGTAGGTGAATTTAAGAAGTGGGTCAGGTTTCCTTGTGCTGGTTCAGGGCTTTAAAACATCATGCCTGTGTTGTATCAAAATTAGGCCAATGTGAGCTTATGAGGCATGACCCATGTTCAGCTGTGCTAATAAAATATAGAAATGTATTTATGTTGTTGTTTATCTCTGTTGCAGATTTATTTCTATGCCTCATATGTTTTCAAAGAGGCTGGGATATCTGCAGAAAAAGTCCAGTATGTCACAATAGGCACCGGTTCTTGTGAATTCACAGCCTGCATCATGTGTGTACGTATGTTCACTTGGTTTACATTTTCTGTAAAGCATGCCTCAGTGAGGATATTTATTTATTAGATAGATCTTTTTAACCGCTTGTGAGCTCAAACCGCTTATTAGCTAATCATATTGCTTGAAGCCAGTGGATGCAGTAGTAGCAGACCACACCAGGTGGCTGACAATAGCCTTTCTATCATTTATATATCTTTTTTTCAGAACCTGCTAATTGAGCGCAAAGGTCGTAGGTTCATGTTGATGGGGGGCTTTGTTCTCATGACTGTCTGGGCCGTGGTCTTCACAATTGCCCTGTCAATTGAGGTAGTATGGCTTGCTATACAAGAATAGTTAATTTCATATCTATGCTACTAGTGTTAAAGTATTAAAACATTTGTGCATGTAGATTAGATCCATGGTATACTAACCAGAAGAACAAATGAACTGTAAAGAGGTCTATTTAAAGTTGATACTGTTTTCTCCCCCTCCTACACAGCACTACATATCATGGATGCCTTATCTAAGCATGGGCTGCATCTTTACTTACATCCTCAGCTTTGGAATGGGACCAGGTCAGCTAACATTTTTGTATAATAATTTATAAATATATATAATTTCATCTAGTAGAATATAAATCATACAGCAGATGTGCAATTATAAAGTTTGTATTTTTTTCTGTTTCCAGCTGGGGTTACTGGGGTTTTACCAACAGAAATCTTTAACCAAACAGCTCGGCCTGCAGCCTACATGATTGCTGGATCCATGATGTGGCTTAATCTTTTCATTGTTGGGATGATCTTTCCATTTCTAGTGGTCAGTAGCTATCACTTTATACTTGTTTGTACCTGGCATGTTGATGTTGAGTTGAGTCCTATTTTTTAAATGCGTATTTCCAATTCAGATTAACTAATATGAAACAATTAACATTAGTAGTAATCTTAATGAAAAGATGATTAACTGGAAATTCACTTTATTACATAACAATGATGTATTTCACTGATTGGTGTAAACACGGTGTTGTTTTTTTTCCAGAGTGGTTTGAAAGAGTTCTGTTTTGTGCCTTTTGCTGTGGTCTGTCTGTTGTCAGCTCTTTATGTTGGTACGTTTTTACCTGAGACCAAAGGAAAGTCTCTGTCTGCCATCACCGCTGAGTTTCAGAAGCTTAATTTTAAAGGCCTGGATCCACTGCACTCTCCACAGTGTCTGGCCAAGTACCAGCTCGATGAAGTGTGCCACTCAACAGCCTTGTAAATATACCTCTGCATCACTGACAGCTCTATTGGAAATGTCCACGTGTATCTAGGCTGTGAGGTGTGTTAAAACGACGTAATGTTACAAAAAGATATATATTTTTCACTAAGCTTTGCACACAGCAGAGACATTACTGTAAACATTGACTGGAATTCTATAAATTTGTGTTTTTGACAGTTTTGTTTGGTTTAATATGAAGTATTCTTGTCTGTATTATTATTGTCTTGGTTGCTGTTTTAAGAGTATCTTTGATCTCAGTGTGGTTATATATGTACTATTACTAAATGTGACTCATTCACAAAAATAAAGATATATATATAAAAAAATCTTTGTTGTTCAGGTTGCATTGTAACACATATGAAACAACTGCTTTCATGTCCAGATGGTTTTTGATTTGTGAATGGGTAAGATGTAAAATCAATGAAGTCTGATTGCACACCTTGACTATATTAAGTCAAAAAAGTATTATTTATTGCCACTCACTTTTTAGCAAAGTAATATAAAGGTATATCTGGAATCCCTCCCATTTTACAGTTATTTCCGTCAAGCCTCCTTAACCAATTTCAAAATGGGGTGGGCACTTTTGTTTATCTGACTGATAATGCATTTATCAAATTGCACCCCACACTGTCCTCTGTCTTCTTATTGGTTTTATGTCTATGCAAATGAGTCACAAATATTTTCCATCAATGTAATATCCAGCAGAAGAAGGTATGGACATATACAAAAGATAGAGCTGCAGTCTACTCTGTGAAGAGTTCTCACTGTCAGCTGATAAACCAAAGCCATTGCTGCCTAAGGCCCATAGATGCGGGAATATGCTCTGCTACCCCTAACCTTAAAGTGTATTTAAACTTTTCAAACCTTGACAAATGTAACACTATATTTACTTATATATACTTCAACACAATTTTAATCCCAATCAAATGACCTTTATTATCTTTCCCCTGTGAGATAATAAAGGTCGTTTGATAGTTCTGATAAGGCACATACGTGTTTTTATTTGATTCAAAGAAAATACTGCTTCTAGTTTATTTGTCTCTGTATATATCTACACAAATTACATAATCATTATTTACATAAATATACATGAAGTCTACTAAAACCATTCTGTTGCCTTCATGTGCCTCTATGTACAGTTACTGTTTAATCTAAATGACAAATAGAACAACTATACACAGACTTACCTGACACTCCCTATTGACATCAACAGGTCCAGGTCTTTGGTCCCTTGTCGTGTGGATGACTTTAATACCTAAGCGCAGGAACATGCAGGAGGAGGCGGCTCCCCCCGATCATCCACGTCAAAGCATGACCATTAACACAATATACAACTACAAAGGATTGATCAGTAACTTAAGGGGACATCCTTTATATAGACATGTAGTTAGCAGCATCCAGGAGCGCCAAGGACATGGCTTCAATGAAGGTATGTGCCATTGCAATAACATTATATTGTGGCAGATTCTGGTTTTATGTAACTTAATAAAAATATATATAAATCCAGATTCGACAACACTGTTACTGTGGCACTTGATTTGTCATAATGAGGGCTGCTTAGTGCATGGATATTATTTATTGTTACAGTAGCCTGGTCTTTTAAAAAAATACACAATTTTGAATGGTATATTTTACTTCTTGTAGTAATTTCTACTTTTAATCTAACCGTATTGAAACGTATCAAAAAGTGCCTATTCAGATTAAGCTAGATTAACTTTCATTTAGATGCTGTTCATTTGTACTCTTCATTACATGCCCTAGATTATTTTTCCCAAGGTTGATCTATTTCACATTTTTCATTTCCTTTAAGCAAGCACCCACACAACATCCTGCAATTATTATATGTTATTATTCATTAAAATCATCCGTGCATTGATATTACTGTGTAATTGTGTTACATGCAGTACTGGAGGTTGTACCTGCTCACCGTGGTGTTGGGAATTGGAGGATCATTTCAGTATGGCATCCATGTGTCTGTCATAACCTCTCCGGCAGTGGTACGATTTGAAATTGATTGACTAGATACATCTGCAAAAACTGTGACGTGATTATTATATCAGGTTTAGAAACAGCCAAAGAAAAAAAACTGCCTCAACGGGCAAAAAGCTAGTCTGAACTCAAAGTCATCAGATTTTTTTACTACATTTTGCCCTATTTATGGACTAGGAAATACTTTTAAAAGCAGTTAATTCTTTGATGATGTCTTAATTACCTAATTATCAGCCTAGAATTTTCATACTGGCCTCTTCTATTGCATTTGTAGCACATTCAGAACTTTGTGAACTATACCTGGATATGGAGAAATGACAGTCCGATCGAAGAGTCGTCGAACCAGCTCATCTGGTCCTTTATTGTTGCCACTTTGAGTCTAGGAGCCTGGGTAGGATCCATCCACTGTGGCAGCCTCCCGGTCACGTATGGACGGTAAGAGTAAGACACAACTATTTCCTGTAAACTCACTGGCCACTTTATGAGCTAGTTACTGCTAGTTAAACCTGCACTACCTACCTGGTATTTTTTATTATCACGTATCTGAGAAAAAATAATTATTCAGCTAATGAAACTGCATAATAGAAGTGATATTATAAGTGTTTTGTTTGTTGGGACACAACTGATAAACCAATCACACGCTTCCACAAGACAGGAGCACTCTGGTTGGTCAATACATTCACTATCTAACCAGAACTAAATCAAATCTATCAGGCTTAATGTGCAATAGTATTAAACCTCGTCATCCAGTCAAACGAACATTAAGACCGCTGAGACTGTGATAGAGGGGAGCACGCAGTTTCACAAAATTAAGTAGTGCAGCTTTAACACAAACAGCTAATTAGTCAAGTACATTAGCACAACACAAAGTCCCCACGCCACACCAACAATGGACGTTAGAGAGTTTATTAAAGTCTGGATGAGAATTGTGGTATGATGTTAGTATTTATTTATTTATTTATTTGACAGGGACAATGCAAATAAACATAGTTCCAATACAGAGGTTGCAACTAATGTTCTGCATTTAGAGTTTATAGCTAAAGCTAATTCTCGACTCCTTTAAATAACACAATCTAATTCATTCTTAAGATACTAACATTATCAAAAATATAAAACATGAATATCTTGCAGTATAAATAAATCGATATATTTACACCAAATTATCACATATTTAAAAATGAGACCAAATCAAAATGTGTAGTTTCTGGTCTAACCTTGGAGTCACTTAGTTTTTTCAAGGCACATTTTACGGTGCATGAATCA
>JAVQKC010065648.1:0-13904 GCA_036025475.1 Philypnodon macrostomus
ACCAGAATTAATCCATATATAAGGCGCTCCGGATTATAAGGAGCACTGTTGGTTTTTGAGAAAATAAAGGTTTTTAAGTGCGCCTTATAGTGCAGAAAATACGGTACATAAATTAAGAGTTATAATCGAAATATAATATTTAATTTCAGTTTCTCAGCTTTTAAAACTAAAATTTCAACTAACTAAATTGTAGCTATAGTAAAAATCCCTAACTGAATTTGAACATACTGTGAACCAATCAATTTATATATTTATGTGATAAGTCATGAATGATTATTAACCATATTTGAGTAATGCATGAGTGTTGTTTAAGCACTGACGGTGGCAGTTTCCACCCACATCCAGAGTAAAAAAAAGCTTTCGCAGTGAGATCCTTGCAGTGTGCTATCATTATGAACCTATCAAAGGCTGTGACAGAAATGGAGCATACACAAGGATCTCTTTAATTAGAGTCTACTGCTGCACATCCACTGTATGTATGTACAGAACAGAATAGAACTGAACTCTATTAACAGCACAATATAACAATGTAATGTCAAGATTAAAGTTTCATTTTTTAGAAAATAAAAAAATGCTTTATAAGACCCTGTTCTATGATGTAAAGTAGGTAATCTGTCATAATTATTATTATACTTTAGTCCCTCCCCTGGCCTCTATGGCAACATCAAATCAGAGTTTGTGGGTTACCACTTTGGCTAACAGAGTTTTACTTTAGTCTGTCCCCTGGCCTCTATATTTTACAATTGACCTCCTCATGGAACAGGTTCAGATAGTCATTTCAGTCAGTCAGTTTTATTTTTTTCTTATTTAAAAAAACTTTTGGTCTACACTTTAAATGATGTACATGTTTTATGATATAATACCCACATTTTCTGTAAGAATACAAAAAAAAAAAAATACAAACAAAACAAAAAATAACACTAATGATGGTGATGATTGTAGGTTTTGGTACTGGGATTGGTACTGATATTGGGTACTCCCATCATTGAGTAGTATTTATTCTGAATAAAAGCACATGAAGACCTTCTAATGCAATCCTAAAGCCCAGGTAAATTCTTAATTAATTGATTGCTTTATGTTTTCATTCTTTCATTTTCTTCTGGTTATTAACATTAGAGTTCCTGATCAGCTTATTCTAGTAACTATTGATCTTAGGCAGGGCACATTCTGTTCAATAGCCAGACAGTCACAGGGACCAATGAGAGACCAATATTTTATCTTATAACCTTATTCACTCTGGCAATTCTGATTAATAGAATTTTTTGTTTTCATATTTTCTAACCACACACAAGACATTCAAATAAACCAAAACATGTTCTTATTTCTCAAAAGTCTCGACAATAAATCAGTAACAAATAGACAGTATTCTGAAGCTTTTGTTCATGAAGCAAAAGTGAATTTCTGTCAACAAATAAACCATTGCCGTGTGATGGATGAGATGTACTGTTGTAATTGAGGTTTGAAAAATGGCCCTGGACCCTGGTGAATTGTTAAATCTGCCGTAAGCATATCTGTCAGTCCAAATGAAATTAATACATTTAGATTAAACCTGCACTGAAAAATGCGCTCTGACATATGACATTTAGATCAAACTTTGTTTTTTGGTAATTATATTTTGACTGTGTGGATCTTTATACAGTAAGCCTGGACATAAACAAGCCTTTTCATTGCTACCAATAGCTAAGACAGCCAGTAGGTTTCAACAAAGCTTCACAACAATTGGCTTGACGTATAATTTAATTATACTTCAACTGACTTCAAAGCTCTAGCATGGAGATTTGTGGAATGAAAGAAGTGTGTGTTATCTCGAGCCCCACAAACAATTACCATTTGGCGTTTCCCACAGGACACATTAGTATGCACTGTGGATTTCTCACGTCACACCCAGTCATGTTTGCTATGGAACAATTTTCTGTGTTAAGTAAAGTTAAAATGCTAATCTGTTGGAAAGCTTTTTAAATTGGTATTCACGTCTTAAAGTAATGTACAGTCTCTCTGCTTATTCGGGCTTGGGACTGACTTACAGTGGCTGGATTATGTTATTTGTACTAGTATGATTACATTTCATGGGCTACAAAGGTCTTACCACATTTGCCTATTTTTTCAATAACATGGGACAGGAAAGCAGTGTACTCTTTGTGCCAGTCCTATGCCCAGAAGATTGCATCAAAAAGGGTTTAAAAGATAAGAGTCAGATGATTTACTGTGGAGAGCCCAAAAGAAAGAAGCTAATACGGTATCAAATTAAAGCAGGTGTTGGTACGGGAAGTCATTTTTAAATATTCCATCCACGGCCCAAACAAAATTTGCTTATCAGTGAATTACATAAATAAATGTACTAATTTACTGAAGAAATAGCAATGCATATTTTGCAGATACGAGCATGAATGGCTTAATCGGGCCAGTGTTATTGTGCCTCTAATTATGATGTTTTATGATAAATTGCCTAATTCCAAAATATTTACTCAAACTGTAAATGACAAAAACATTGGATAGGCAGATAATAATTGAAAGGAAAGATTGAATCACATTGAGCTGACATTCAAGCCTTTATATCCAGACGTATGCACACATACTTTTTTATTTTCTATATAATATAATATGCACCACTGATACTATTTATAAAAGCCTCCTACAAAGACTTCTTCCAAAAATAACCTAAAGGTGTGTTGTTCCCTCCACTCCCAAAGGCGTCCTGGGGAGAAGGCGGACTGTATGTGTCAATCAAACAAATAACGGGTTTTCTGTAGGAGGCTGAACTGGTACAAGACAAGAGGAGCAGGGAGGTTCAATTACAAAGAATTCTGGAAGGATTGTTGTTCTCAAAGCTGTGTGTGCCACTGATGTACTGATGGTTCTTTGCTGTGAATTTAGTTCTTGTTCAGACTTGGTTCAGACTTGGGTTAGTTCTGCTTTATGCCTTAGTCCTGGTTCAGAACAGACTTACTCCTTTGTCCTATAGTCCTGATTTAGTCCCGGTTTGAATCAGACCTGGTTGACTGGTCTGGTTAAGGCCTGACCTGGTTCAGTCTGAATCTGGTTTAGTGTTTCACACCTGGTTTAGTCCTGCTTTAAGCCTTGGTTTTATCCTGGCTTTGCCCACATTTAGAACTAGCATAGTCCAGAACCTGATTTAGTCTTGTTTTAGATCTGGTTGGACCTGCTGGCAATGTCCTACACCTGGTTTAGTGATGGTTAATACCTATTTGTTTAGTAATCCATTTTTCTTAAGTAATCTCTACTGTATTCCTTGATTCGGACCTGGGTTAGTGCTAAAAAGGCTGTGTGTTGGATTGTTGCATTATATTCTGAGATTGTACGTGAAACATCTGAATGATAAAAGCAATATTGGAGACTACAATGTGTTTTCTTTGCAATTATTTCAGTTCAAACCCAATTTGACGCTCTTATCTCAATTTATAACTGTGATATGATGAAATGAAACACTCTTATGTCTGCATTTAGTTTGTCTCATCTCAAGATCTGGGCTGCCGTATAGCTTTGACATTTTGAGTATAAATTAGTTGTGACAGCTGTCGAGATGTCAGATATCGCTCTCCTGATTGCTCTAACTCTGTTCGAACAAGTCCTACGCCCTTTAAACTTGCTGCAAATTAGGGAGCATAAATTAAACCAGCGTTATTACCATACCACAAATCTAGAAGAATCACAGGCTGAGAATATGAACCGTTTGTCATATGGACTGTTCAGAGTTCCGGAATGGAGGCGAACCAGAGCAAAAGTGAGTTAACTTTACAAAAAACAGTCTAGTGAGAGATAGAATCATTCTGAGCAGACAAAAAAATTAACGATTGTGGTCTTCAACATTTCTGTAAGGACTTGTCCAGAAAAGCCTAAAAATCAGGAATTTTGCCACCAGCCAAATGCTACACGTACAATGTGAGGCTCTGACTTCACCTACATGTAGCAGACTGGTTGTCATTTGGCAAAACCATCTTAATTTGCCATATTGTGTGTCTAATTGTAATTTCTCCATTGAAAATGTATTACGGTCTTGCCTCCAGTTGCTTCTATTCTGTAATTTAGAACTTTCTGTTTACAAACTTTGAAAGGGTCGTCATATTCATGCATTATGGCTATTAGTCATTGCCACAGTTTGAAGTGGCCCTATTATGCTAACATGACTTTTAGAGTTTGCTAACATGTTATGATGTTGGTTCCTGGTTGAAATATATGATAAACCCCCGTTTGCTGCGGCACTGACCTTCTTAGGAGCTGAAAACATGTGGTTTCAAAAATATGGTCTCTCGCAATAGTATAGATTTAGTGCCGAGACACAGACTCAAACCGTAGATCTTCTAGATCAAGGGTAAATGCTCTATCACAAACATATAATGCCTCTTTTAACTTTAAAAATATAAGCCACAGATGTGAGTTGCTTCCTGTGGTGCAACCCAGTATACAAGTATTATGTTATCCATAGCTATTAGTCACGGCAACAGTTTAATTATTGCTCTAGTTCCATGAGATAACAGTGTGTTTTTCGATGATAAAAGATTAATTGACCAATTATCTGAGAAAACCAAGCATTGTTACCTCACTATAAACAGACACTATATTAGAGATGGTGAGATAATTAGCCACATTTGCAATCTAGACCTGCATAATGAAACTCCTGTGCATATATTTTAGATTATTAAAAGTGTCTAAAAGGTTGAGTCTGTGTCCTCGAGGCAGCCATTATAAAATCTGCAAAATAAAGAGGTCAGCAGTTAGGTTAGGTTATACTTTAGTGAGAATTAGACCCTGTTTTCTTTAGCCATAAGCAAAGTATTTAATCAAAACTGCTTAGTGGCCGTGATTCTTTTGTGTTTGTCCAAAAAGGTAATTATAGTCTGGTTGCAACTAGGCAGCTCATTTAAATTCTCCCCGTGTTCTCATTTCAAAATAACTCAAGTTAAGCTTGGTTTCTATACGTTTACAGGTTTCAGCTATATTGGCTCAGCACCAGACTTGACCTGATTTCCCCCCAAGCATAGGTCAAATGCAGAGAATTAAATATATAGAGAGATTTCCTGGATTATTTTATTTTCTGCCCTAGCTAAAATTTGTTGCAAAATGTGACCTTTGCCATCAATGAATTAACATTCTGCTATATTTGCAGAATCTAGTTGGACAAATACTTATTGTTCAGAGACTGATAAATGTACCATAAATGTTAAAGCAATATATTGTTCTTTAAAAAGTGGGTTTACGATTGGCTCCTAGAATCCAACCAGTTGTTAACTACTGCTAATAGATATAATAATATATTTAACCTATACTGGACCCTATTTCTGCTCATTGATGAGTCCATGTACATACATTCTTTGTTCACATGAATCTATTTTTAGTCCCTGTGCTAAAAAGGTCATGCTTCCCTTAGGCTGTTGCATTGCTCATGGGAACACACATGGTACAGTATAAGATGATGAACCATAAGTGAAAGCTGTGATAAGGCCACTGTCTGCAGGCTGCACATCTCTATGGTTACAGTATGCTGTGTTAGCTGACTCTGGACATGCCTCTGGATGTCCAGGACTTTGGTGTTGGATCTAGTAACTGTATGGCAGGTTGCTATCATGGTACAATGATAAAAGCAGGAGCAGGAGGTTTCATATAAGATAAATGTTTAAGGAGAATGGCTCTTAAAGTGTGATAAGGGTCAAGAATTCTTCAAGAAGTCTTTATTTTGAGCCAGTTATGTTTAGCCTGTTTTAGTCCTGCTCTAGATGTGTGCATAAATCAGAATAAATGCTTAATCCTGGTTTATGTACAATATCCTTGCTGGCCTGGTTCAGTCCTTATTTAGAGCTGGTTTAGACATGGTTTAGTTAAGCTCTAGCCTAGGCATGTGTATTTCAGGTTTTGTCCTTTAATTCATACCTGTTTTAACCTGGTTAAATTCTGTCTTAGTACTCCTGATTTGATGTCCGAAACGCTGTAGGGGCGGCTGCAGGAGGCAGGCTGGTGTCAGGTGGGGTTTCCCTCCATGTCATTGGAGGTGTCAGACTGCCTGAGCGCCTCTGGCCAGCATCAGTCAATGCACAAACTCTCCCCTGCTTGCTATATAGGCGTCAATGTGATTCATTTGATCTCATATTGTTGCTTTTCCAGCACAGTGAGCAGAACTATAGTGGCTGTCACAATTACAAATGTACACACTGCAGACATACGCAATGATCCTGACAGCACCACCATGCAGGCACTATGGGTTAAGAAGAAAACAGGAACTTGGTCTTTGTTAACATATAGAAAAAAACAACACTTTACAGTATGCTTTTTATGTTTTTTCAATATGTGCTCCATGTGTACATAGGTGACTTCGGCAACATTAATCCCATAAACATGCATATTTGTGGGCTGGGAAGGCTGTCTATAGCATTTTAAACATAGGTATTCATGAATCTATTTGCCTTCTCTCTGCTAACAAGTTAAACATGATTTTGATGATTAACATTTTGGCTATAATCATCCAGTTTTAAGAGAAATATGGTATTAGTTGAGAGTCTCAGTCTGTGATTCTACAGATCACATTTATTAAACAAAACATCTTTCATATTTGGCCAGAATTTTGTTTATACCTTGCTTCACTGAATGGTTGGTGTTATCAAAATTGCATCCTAGCAACCACACGGAGCTGGCTAATTTTTAGCACAGATTAGAAAATAAATCAAGAAGTCTTGCCAGACTATGTTCGTAGCAGGTGAAGTGTGAGATAACATTGTATTTTCTTTTTCCATTTTACTGATTTATAACCAGCTCAGGTCGAAATACAATTTAAATCTGTATTAAAGAAATGCCAAATGTAAAAAACAACAACTTTTATTTCAATTTGTGGTTCCAAATCACTGACTTTTACATAAGCTGCATTCTTTTCACACAAAGTACCCCCTCGGACTAATCCACATATAAAAACCATGAACCATGACTAATCCAATTCTGAACCAGGTCTATACCGGGTCCACACCAGGACTAAACTGGGTCTAAACCACAGCACTACATTAGGACTAAGCAGGACAAAACCAGGTCTAAGTACCACCAGAGAACGCCACCAGTGGTACCCGTACCTCAGTTTAAGAACCACTGATCTGAGTCCAGGATGTGGAGCCTTTATAATATATGGTGTTGACAGTTCTTGCAGTATGGTTACAAACATGTACAGTATGGTCTTCTGCCCCACAAACATGTACAGTATGGTCTTCTGCCCCACAAACATGTACAGTATGGTCTTCTGCCCCACAAGCATGTACAGTATGGTCTTCTGCCCCACAAGCATGTACAGTATGGTCTTCTGCCCCACAAACAGGTACAGTATGGTCTTCTGCCCCACAAATATGTTCAGTATGGTCTTCTGCCCCACCAACATGTACAGTATGGTCTTCTGCCCCACAAACATGTACAGTATGGTGTTCTGCCCCACAAGCATGTACAGTATGGTCTTCTGCTCCACAAACATGTACAGTATGGTCTTCTGCCCCACAAATATGTACAGTATGGTCTTCTGCCCCACAAGCATGTACAGTATGGTCTTCTGCCCCACAAACATGTACAGTATGGTCTTCTGCCCCACAAACAGAATGCATCTGATTTAATTGGTTGTCCTTCACAAATCATTTATATTGGCTGCTCCCTTCACCTTTCCCCCTGCCTCCTCCATGTAGCCCAGCCCATGCCTGTATTGATGGTCTGCCACATCAGTAGAAGTGTATGGACGATTGCCCTCTGATTGATTTCTGTCATACAGCCTCTGAGCGCTGGGAGGCTGCTCACTGGAGATAAATGATGTGGGCACAACAAAAGCAAACAGACCTCTTCTATCTCTCAAACCACTCACAGTGAGTCCTGTCTCTTCCTTTAACATCGGTACATATCTCTGATCGCTCCATGGTGTCAAGCTCCTCTAGTCTCCTGCTTTGTTGTTGGTGCATGTTTACTTGACATTCTATTGTGTGTTTAGATTTCCATTTACTCATTTGAACCTCATATGTATAGTCATATATATATACTTTATAGACATCAGGGAATAAACTAAGCTTTCACGTTACATCAGTGATCTTCAGTCGGACATTAAAATTGCAATTGTTGATATTGTGAATTTGTCACACATTGTACAAGCTTAATTGCTGCTCAATAATTCTCATTACTACGTGTAAGAAATCTACATGCACAACCCCTTGATTTATGTAGAATAAACTGTACATAATGTGTTTTATTTTGAGTCCCCAAACATTTGCAGTTTGTGATGCATTTTCAGTAGTAACACTGGCCATTAATTAGACCGGCTGTATTGAATGTAAGGGTAAACGAATGCTGATATTGGAGCTGCCACCTAGGAAGACGAGGTAGACCCAAGAGGAGATGTATGCATAGAATGTAATGTAACAAGATATGCAGTTATTTGGTGTGAGAGAAGAGGATGTAAAGGGTCGAATGGAAGCCAATGATTTGATATGGCCACTCCCCAATAGAAATAGTCAAAAAAGAAAGTCAAATAGACTCTAAGGATGTTGAAAAAGATATCATCGGAGAGTTTGGCTTGGATCTGACCATGAGTGATAACACTGTATTTGCATCATTCTAAATCAGTATCCATGTGGGCTATTGTGGAAAATTGTTCTATTCTGCCACCATTATGGGAGTATGATGTTCAAGTTTCATGATAAAGTAAGTCTGAAGAGACTCTCAAACACTTGCCCCTTAGAAATAATGGTTATACAAATAAAGAGACTTAACTCTGATCAATGGCGATTTTAATTGGAACCCAGCAATGGCATTCCAGCAATTTTTTACGTGAAAGAAGATTAATATCCGATTCAAAGTGGGCCCTATTATGTAAATTTCCAGTCCTATGGTTCTCTATTCGAATAGCTTTGCATGATTTAATGTTCAGCTTCCTATTTATCTTGTACTGGGCTGTGAGGCAGACTCTTAGCACATGCTTTATCTGCATTAGCCACTATACTGAAATTGTTCCACTTTAATTATATGTACTGCCTTCAAGATAAAATACTATCAGACTTTTGGTGTAAGCCTTTATGTTGTTACAGCACTGTCTTAAATGCCACATACATTACTGTTTATTACATAGCAAATTAGCTTGTACAGGCTTAGGCTCACACTAGGTGGTGGATTTGGATGGGAAGAAGAGAGAAGACTTCTAGTGATTGAAAAGACCAATACCAATACATGAGAGATGTAACCAGAACGAGTGTGAACCAGGAAAAAGGGAGGAGTAGGGGTTATCAGCTCGAAGATAAATCATTTTTGCTTGTCGAGAAGTGAGAACTGACCTTGGTTGCATTTGAGGACATCTTCCATCAAGTATAAGTAGTAATAATGAATCCGATTGCTCACTAAATCAGTCTTAAAATAAAGATGTATTGTGGTAAAGTACTCCTGCCTCCTCTGAGTGGAGTCTGCGTGCCCTCCCTGTGTTACCATGGGGCCTCTCTGGCTTCCAACTCTCCAAACACTAGAAGAATTGGTCACTCTAAGTTGTACATAGTGAATGGAGTCTGACAAGAGTTAGTGTTTGTCTGTATATACAGTAAGTCTATGTGTCTGCCCTGCAACTAACTGGTCACTGTCCAGGGTGTACCTCATCTAAAGTTGCCCATAGTTGCTGGAATCCAACCTCTAAAAGCAGATATAATGCTTACTCTGCATATTAACGCTAGAATATCCCCACAGTCACCACACAAAAGCCAACTCTGGGCAATATTCAGTCTATAGAGAATCAATCAAAGGAGAATGCAAGGACAGTGGCTGTTTTATGGAGGTTTTCATGGCCACAAATTTATTTTCTGGTTCAGAGCTGATATTGAAGTTTTAAAATGGATTTTGCTGCAGCTCAAGTAAACATTGTGTTGGATACCCACTGTATGTACGCAAAGTCAGGGCCATTTCTTGATAAAGGGCCAAAACCATATATACTCGTCAGTTATGTGAGCTTAAAAATGATTTTGGTTTTAGGTTTAGCATGGGAACAGCAATTAGACATGGCAGGTATTTAGTGTCTTGCCCAAGGACACAGCATGATGGATGGTGCAAAGTCTTAAGTGTGAAGCTGGAGGCCCTTGCGTTAGATTTTGGCCGGCAGCTTTTTTAGAGTCTAGGTCTGTCAGGTATTGATTAAACGTTCACCGGCCATCTCCATCACCACCTTAGCAGTAGAACCATTCCACTCCCCTTTGCCCAATCCCATTTTAACAGCAGAACCATCTCATTCTTCTCCTTCATCCCCACTTCAGCAACAGAACCATCTCACTCTCCTCCATCACCTGATCAGCATAAGAACCATTTCACTCTTCTCCATCAGCTGCAGAACCATCATTTGCCAAATCCATTTTTAACAGCAAAACCATCTTACTCTCCTCTGCTCCATCACCACCTCAGCCGTAGAACCATCTCAGTCTCCTCCCCCACCACTGCCTCAACAGCAGAACCATCTCACTCTCCTCCTTCCCCATCTCTTTCTTAACAGAAAAACCATCTCACTCTTCCCCATCTCTACCTCAGCCGCAAAACCATCTCACTCTTCCCCATCTCTACCTCAGCAGCAGAACCATCTCACTGTCCTTTGTCCAATCCCTTTTTTAACAGCAGAACCACCCCAGCAGCAGAACCACCTCAGCAGCAGAACCATCTCACTCTCCTTTGCCCAATCCCATTTTTAACAGCAGAACCACCCCAGCAGCAGAACCATCTCACTCTCCTCCATCACCATTTTAGCATCAAACTCCCCTTTGCCCCATCGATGGGTTGCAATTTAAGTTCATGTTGTTTATATCTCCTCAAAATGTAGGTTTAGCATGGAAACAGCAATTAGACATGGCAGGTATTTAGTGTCTTGCCCAAGGACACACCAGCATGATGGATGGTGCAAATTCTTAAGTGTGAAGCTGGAGGCCCTTGCGTTAGATCTCGGCTGTCGACTTTTTTAGAGTCTTGGTCGGTCAGGTATTGATTAAACTGTCCCCGGCCTCGCCAACAAAGATGTCGGCCGTCAAGTTAAAATCCAGCACATTAGGAATGCAAAGGGCCGTGTTTCTTTTGCAGATCGCTGGTGAGCCGGCTGCAAGGTTGGCATAACAGATAACACGAATCAAGCGCTCCCTTATACAACCCTTCCCCCCATATATTTCTGGCCTGTCGTCTTCTTGATGTGGAATAATTAGTTTCTTACAAAGCAGTGTGGAATGTGGTTGACTGCTCGGTGTGGTTGATAAGCTCGATAAGGACCAGGCACTTGCTTCATGCTGGTATCGTCTTCACTCTTCTGCATTTAAAGGCCATGTCTCCTGAGCTGTGAATGTGTTTCGTATAAATAAACAGGTCTTACTTTCGTAAAGTGACAATATAAAAGAAGTCACTCTCTATTTTGCTTTTTTCTCAGTGTGGATCTGACAAGGCATTTAGTCCTACCTGGCAATCTCACAAATACAGTGCTCAGACATGAACCTTTACATAAGATATTCTAGTTCAGAAGCAAAGGGATAATATGTATTTGTCCTACAATGGGTTAAATACACCTTTTTCATATCTGGTCTATATTTTAAAAGTAGAACTGGATTTCATACCCATAAGTTCAACCTTCATTTTCAGAAACCTAATGAAGCTGACTAAACTGTCCTGTAGTCCTCCCTCTCCTCACAGGCTCCAAGACTAATTGTAGCATATGGGACTGTGGTGACGTGGGCACTGTGCTGATAAAGTCTAGTCCTGTTGATTACTAATCAAGCCACCCCTTCAAAAGCTCAGAAACTTTTAATTTCAAGAGTTCTTTCTTTCATCCACCGGCCTCTTCTGCATTAATAATAATAGTTATGCAAACACGTCACTTTCCCACTATCCAACTCAGACAGATCTCTTAAACATTCACGGGATGCAGCTGAGAGCTGTATCTGTGATAGGACACCCCACACCATGCCACCATGCTGTTACTGTGAACATTTCAAATCATTTACACATATATATTAAATCAAAATGAAATTCAAAGAGGCCTGTTTATTTACCACAGCGTCTCTCCCACTTAAAGGAGAACAATGGAACATGTTTTGTCCACTGCAGAGATCCCTTTACAGTTTTATATATATATATATAAATATATATAGTAAATGGATCAAAATAGGATGCTCATGCTTACGATGAGTTTACAACTGGTTAGTAACAACACATTAGCTTGTTTTAGCTTGTTTAAAAAATGCTGGATTTTCTTTGGTTGTATCGGGGGTAAATATAGCTATACCTCACAACCTGCCTTAGAATGTACAAATACGGTATAGTCTAAACATACATGGAAGAAGATTTGAGTTTGGCCTAATGTTGCATTACTGATAAATCGAGATGAGCTTCAGTGTTACTAAAGTTTTACACAATTTAACTTTAAATAGTGATGTAGTAATGGCCTCTTTATCTACAGTAAACTTTTATTTACGCAAAGAACACTCTAAAACCCATGTCCTTCAGCCCTGAAGACATACATACAGCATTTGCACTGGTTTATAGACTATAGATTATACGTGACCAAAGTGCTAATGCATCCTGCTCCTATTAGTGACTTTTACCTGGAACTGCTCGAGCTCAGTGTCCGGTGATAAGTAATCTGCAGGACCACGTCAGCACAACAAACACGCAGTGATCGGCAAACAATGGTACGGCCATTATCGCCATCCGGCAGAGCGCTCCCAGACACTATCTCAAACAGTCTGTCACCACTGTCTCATCATTACCCAGCATGCTTCAGTACAAGGCCCAGGCGGTTACTTTTAAGAGTCTAATCACCACTTAATAGCTTTTCATGATTTTGGTAAACCCAAAATGACACTGACCTGACAGTGATTTTTATTCATTTGACCTCTTTAGATGAAGACATTATAACATTATAAAGGATGCCTTCAAAATATTGGTGTGAATCTTACCATTGTGACATTAGCCCACTACCTTGGCTTCTATTCAGTAACTCTATTTACCTGTTTTAGCTCAAAAACCCTGATCTCCTTATGCAGTAACTGAGTCTGTCTGGGATTAGCATGAAGAGACAGAAATTGGGAAGAGACTTTTGAGTACAAATTCTAGTTACATCATTGAATCATTTAGCAAACTTATATAATGAACTTTTTCTTCACATGATGTCTTCAAACCTGTCTAAACATGTGCACAGTACTGTCGTTTTCAAGCCATTTCTCTTTGGTCACTTCCTCTATCCTTTTTGCAATCATTCTCTTTTTTTGTCTGCTCACTCTGTCTTCTGACCTCGCCTACCGCTTCCTGCCAACATAATGGAGTGGCTTGTGAGACTATTTCTCTGCACCAAACTGTTGCCAGACAGTATTTTGGATTCTTAAAAGGGCAATATTTTTAGAACTTTTTTTTTATGTTTTTGAAATAAATTTTGAACACTTTTAGAATAAATTAATTTTATTTTTATTTATTTATTTTTTTATTTATTTTTTATTAGTTTATTAAGAACATGTTCTTATTTACATAACGACATGGTGACTGGAAGTTTCTTTTTTTCTTCTTTTTCAGGGGTGTCTGCACATCCCTTTCCCATAGATCAGAGCAAACAAAGACAAGTGGTTCCTCTGTCCTAAACCAAGTGTTCTGAGCTCTTTAGAATGTCAGTGCCTCAGCATACAGGATTACTCAATCATCTGTGAATGAAATCAAATAAAATACAGCTGTGGGTATGTTTTTCCACACACAAAACATTATAACGTGATCAAAAATTCTCAGAAATACATATAGGGTGATAAAAGGTAAGGACATGGCAATTTGGCCAGGTTGGAGGAGAGTCCCTGCCTCAGGTGGAGGAGTTCAAGTATCTTGGGGTCTTGTTCACGAGTGAGGGAAGGATGGAGCGTGAGATTGACAGGCGGATCGGTGCAGCCTCTGCAGTG
>JAVQKC010065661.1:0-23632 GCA_036025475.1 Philypnodon macrostomus
GACTACAGGGTCCCTGGACTACACGGTCCCTGGACTACACGGTCCCTGGACTACACGGTCCCTGGACTACACGGTCCCTGGACTACACGGTCCCTGGACTACATGGTCCCTGGACTACACAGCCCCTGGGACGCACCAAGGGGCAACTCGTCCAGACTATCCTCTTCTGTGTTTCACATTTCTCCACATCTGCAAATGAAAATTCTTTTTAAAAACATATTCAGTCTTGAATTTCTTACACATATTATCTTAGATTCACTGCTATTTCATTCTTCTATTTGGTCACTTTCTCTGTTTTGGTCCATTTCTATTAAATCTATTTTACCAACAAAATTAAATGTACAGAGCTTTACGTTAAGCAGTTTCAATTATGCTGTTTGGTCACGCTTTCACTCACATTCCTTATGCCTCTCCCTGGGGTCTACAGTTTTAGACATTCCATGTTTGATTTCTGACCGATAAGTCCTCTTTTGTAATGTGTATGAATTATATTTAATAAATTAGTCCATATTCTGCATTGTATTCGCATTTTGACACATTCCATCTATTCAATCGTGGGACCCTGTAAAATCTACAAATCTGGAGTTACAGCTTAAACTTTCATTGGATTCATCCTCAAAGTTCAGAATATGTAGCGTTCCCATCATTCATCGTTCAATTTTGTCAATAATATTTAGCATTTAGCATAAGTCAACAAACACTTATGTATTTTTCAGAGGGTTTGTCTTTTTGAAATGCATATCCTGTGTCATTCTTGAGACATTGTCGAAGACGTATTCTCCACGTGTGTAACTTTGTGTGTAGCTTCTTAGTTTTCTTTCTGAACTCTTGTTTATATTCTAGTCAAATGCCCTGTTCACAAACGTTCGACATTCATAAAGTGAAATAAAAATGTCAGGCATTTCTCTGATGTTATAAATCAAAATATTTCTCACTTTCTTCTCCCAAAAAGCTCATCCATCTTTGTGTCTTGCTGCCTTTAATCTCAGCGTCTGCACGGTCACAACAACAGACTCTTTCTTGAAGCCGTCTCGTCCACAGCGCCTCGGGCCTTCTCCGTCACTCTCCTCTTCGTTCACACACACTAATTAAATGTTCTCAGCAAAACTCATGATTGGAAAGTCACCATTCTCCGGGTCTCTGGACTGCATCGCTTTTTAATCAAATGTAACATAAAATTGCTATTTGTCCCTGATGGCATTTCAAATATTTGAGTAATCAAGACAATGACATGGTTTGTTTTTTTGACGAATGCGACTTTATTTGTGGTTTCACATTAGTTAAAATCAGATAAATACAAAGTGGAGCTGATAAAATATATTACATCTGAGGTTTTTCTGTTTGCTTTTTGAGTTAAGGTTAAACATGAGGTGCAGATAATTAGTGGTGACTGGAGACTCTTACTCAAGTGACTTACTTAATTAACTTCCCCTCAAAACATACATAAAATAGTTTACTGTTACTAGTCATGGTCTTTTTTAGTTTTACAAATGTTATGACTGAAGACATTATTATACCATAATCAATTTCCCACATAAGCTTATCTCTCTATTAGTGTCAATTTTTGTCAAATACACAGTTCTGTAAATTTAAAGGTTTTAATCAATTAAGTTTCAAAATTAGTAACTAGACCTACTTATTTAAATATTCAGTGGTAGCACTAGTTACTAATGGTTTAAAAGTAGCCTATTTTATATTAATGCAATCCATTTTTACTCAAATAATAATATTGTTGGATACTTGTACTGCACATACTTGAGTAATATTATTTTTGAAGTAATAGTACTTGCATCTGCATACAACATTTGAGTACTGGTTACACCATTGACACTTTTCAATGATTATGAACAAGTACAGTTGTCAGTACAATGATCATCATCGATTCACACCAAAAATATTTAATTGTCTCAATTTACCTAATTCAATTTTACTATTTCACTATTTGTGTTATTTTTACATTAGCTCATTGCAAAAAAAAAACTTCTATCAGCTTTAATCCTCACATTCTACATTGTATTTGGGATTTCTTAATATGTATCAATGTGAAATAGTCTATGGGAGTTGAATGCACCTATATATCATATACAATACATATACCATATATCTATCTGGACTGATTTAGACAATAAATATTTTTTGGTGTGAATGTTACACTCATAATACAGGTTCTGGGGTCACATCAAATCTAAAGTCTTAGCTTCAATTCAGAGCTTTATGTATTAGCTTTATTTAACACAGCAATAAACTGGTTGCAATATCCACATTCACACTAATAATCCTTTCAGCAGTAGACAGTCTCTCCCGTTCTTTATTTAAAAAACACTACAATAATCAAAAAACACAGCTTTGTAAAAGGCACAATGACATATGCAGCCACAACAGCTCCACATTTGAGCACTGTGAATCTCAATACGATTGGACATACAGTATAAAAGCATATCAGTCCAATCAGACTCACACAAGAGGAAACAGCTTCGGGTTTGCCCACAGATCACCACAGGGGCCACAAATTCAAGTGTATCTAACAGGCGACATATATGCATGACTAAACTGCGTGCTGGCATGTATGACCGAGGGCCAAAATCGTCATCGACTGTTAGCGTGAAAGCCCCTATTGTTTTGTATGTCACCATTTTCATCATCAGCAGCAGCATCATCGTCACCTCCCTGAGTCAGACGCACGTCGTGAATGTTGCGATCCTGATTTTTTACATTTTTATTAACTTTTGCACTCACTGGTAATAATCCCTGTTGTTTTGCTCGACTATACGAGACAGTGACACAGAGATGCGGACATAAGCAAAGCAGGCAAACAATAGACCATTCATGATGCCCTGAGATGCAATGATGATCCTGCTCTGCCCTCAGCCCCCGCTCCAGCGTCCACAGCTGCACAAGAATGTGGTCCAACAAGTCCCCCTCCCTCACGCTCCCTCTCCCCAGCCGCCTCCATCGCTACCACCAGCTCACCGACACGGCCCGCTACTATCCCTGCCCTAGCCCCCTTCCCCAAATAAAAAAAAAGAAGAAAACTGAGATGGGGGAAAGTCTGTGGACCAGTGCACAAAGAGAGGATTCATGGTGGTTTGAGATGTGAAAAAAGAGGGGCTCCCATTTAAGTGTGGTGCAGCTGCGCTAATTCACTGGCTTCAAAATGGGCATAAAGAGTGACAGAGGTCAGATAGCAGAATCATTTTTTATTCACCCAACAGCATCATCAACAGGACACTATGAAGGGTGATAAACAGAGGGGACACCTGCATCCTTTAGCAGCCTTCACTGAAAAAGCATTTAAGCTACTTCCTGATCCCATAATGAGCTTTGTATTTGTTTTTATTTTCACTGTTTAACAAATTTAAATTTTTATGGCCTGATCTTGTATTATCAAACTGACCCTTCAATTCCCATTGTAGAGACTGGACATGTGCTGATATTTACCTCTAAAGTGTATTGACTGACTGCTTCCTGTTCAGACATAGTGCCCAATACATTAACAGCTAAATAACATACCTCAATATAACTCATTAGTCATATCTCTTTATTACTTAGTGCTAGTACTGGTTGGCTCTGTTAGGTGATATAACGGCACATAACAATGTTAGGAAAAACTCCATGAAAAGACTTAACAGAAGACTAAATTAACTAGTTACTTGATCATGGGGTGTGGTTAAACTCAGTTGGTAGAACGTGCATGACATATGCAGAGATTATAAAGCTCACCACCATGATGTTGTGGATTTGAATCTGAACTCATTCACATGATTTCCTGTTATCTCACTGTTTTGTCAAATAAAGCCATAAAAGCTCTAAAAACATGTTTAACGAGATACTTAATGGTGATGTGACATTTAGTAATCTCATGATAAAAACAACAGACTCAGTTGCTCCATTTATCTAAAAATAAAAACTGAGCCTCAAAAATACAGTGTCATCCAGAGCCGTCTCTGTCCTGTTCTAAATCTATTCACTGTAGTAGACTAGGTCATGACTTGGCCTCAGTTACTGCACAAGTCACCAAAAACATCTGAAGGGATGAGCTAAAATATTCAAATCACATGAGCTTCTGTTTTATTGAAACTCTAGATTCAGAGCTGGAAATCCCCAAACAAGAGCTGACCACAACTGCTCTGGTTCACGTCCTAAGAGTTAACACAAATATGAATTACATATTGTGTTTCAGAAATGTGATTATAAAATGATTCTGCATCGCTGATCACAGGCAAATGCCAGTATGTATCAATGTATCAATGTGTATGTGTCAGTATGTATCAGTATGTATCAGTGTGTATCAGTATGTATCAGTGTGTATGTATCAGTATGTATCAGTGTGTATCAGTATGTATCAGTGTGTATCAGTGTATCAGTGTGTATGTGTCAGTATGTATCAGTGTGTATCAGTGTATCAGTATGTATCAGTGTGTATGTATCAGTGTGTATCAGTGTATCAGTGTGTATGTATCAGTATGTATCAGTATGTATCAGTGTGTATCAGTGTATCAGTGTATCAGTGTGTATGTATCAGTATGTATCAGTATGTATCAGTGTATCAGTGTATCAGTGTGTATCAGTGTGTATGTATCAGTGTATCAGTGTGTATGTATCAGTATGTATCAGTGTGTATATATCAGTATGTATCAGTGTATCAGTGTATCAGTGTGTATGTATCAGTGTGTATGTATCAGTATGTATCAGTATGTATCAGTGTATCAGTATGTATCAGTGTGTATGTATCAGTATGTATCATGTATCAGTATGTATCAGTGTATCAGTGTGTATCAGTATGTATCAGTGTGTATCAGTGTATCAGTGTGTATGTATCAGTATGTATCAGTGTATCAGTGTGCCAATTCTGACATATACTTCCAAACTCTTTTGTGGAGTTTATCGTCATCTGGAACAAATGATGCCATTCATTTCAGCCCAGTGCCTATTGACATGGGAATGAATGCTTTCCACCAATTATACAGTGTTTAATGCAGAATGTGACCCAGCATGTGAATATTTGACCGCTATGTGCATGCTTTCTCCCTTATCTGCATCCCTCTTTCACCCTATCTCTCTGCATTTTCTTCTTTTTATTCTCTCCATCCACCGTCAGATTTCAGGAATTTCCCCCGGGAGCGGTCTGAAGAGAAGCAAGAGTGAGAAACTGTGTTATTCTGGACTTATTCCCTCAGTCTCTCCACTTCCTGACCTTCACCGAGTTTACCAACAGAAACTCTCATAAACACTTGATGTGATTCTCGTGATGCTGCTGGGAAAGAGGCCGTCCATGACTAAGTGTGCACCTGAAGGCTCTTCATCACCGCCCTCTATAATGCAGCCTGACCTTTGACCTGTTGATCATGAGACCCCCTCGTCCTGTGCTCGTCTCTGTCCTGAGCTGGAGCGGGATGCGCTCTTGTGACACAGTGGTCTGTACGGCCGCAGAGAGGCCCATTACTGCAGTCACATGGCAGGTCAGAGCAGCCACTGATGCAACCATGTGAGCTCTATTTTCTAACCCATAACTGCTGCAGCCCCCGGGCCTATCATACTTTCACACAGGACATACAAGACACTTCTCATAGAGCATTTAGATCGCTTCTGATATTCTGCTGAGCTTTGCTGAGCAACAGTTTGTTACAATATATCACAGGCCTATATGATCTACACATAATAAGCTATCGCAGATACCCTTTAATAATAAACAAATATAATCATATAACGTTTGAGGATCGATAGATCTGAGGTCTTTCCTTTGCCTTCAGCATTTTATTCTGCACCATTCAGTTTGTGTATAAACACATTTGACATTGTTTATCTCCAAAAAGGATACTCGCAAGTTGGCCCATCCTTTAGAATATTCAGCCTGCGTCCTGAGCGTGGAGCCTCTGATTATGGGTGGATTTTCTGACATTGTAAAAATCAGCTATTGTCTTGAGTAAAGTCACTGTAAATATTGAATACTATGATAAACAGACTGTGTATTACTACAACATAATAGACAGTAGAAATGATCCACAATGTGGTTAAGAAGAGAAAGACATCTTAAACACATTGAAATGTGGAGAAATTGATCATTTTGTTTTTATGTTTGCTACATTAATAAAAGTGTGAAAATAAAAAATGGAGAAAAAGAGTAAATCAATGTTTAAGTCATATTGATTGAGTTTGGAGTTGATCAAAATCAGCAGCACCTTGACTGACTGGCTTCAACAAACTTTCCAAAAAGGTCAAATGACATAAACATCTGAATATCTGATATGGTGGCGTAGCTTCGATGTTTTTATAGTGTATAAAACACCACAACCAAATATTGTTGTAAAGTTAGAGACAATCTTAAAACAGTAAATTGGTCTGACATTTTAATTAGCCGCTTGTCTCTAAAAACAAAAGGCTCAGGGCAAAATTAATAATCACATTTGGATAAAAACGGCCTAAACGAGCCGCTGATCATCACCAACTTTACACAAACAGACAGGCCTGAATCTGCTGTTTATTTTTGGTTTCCATAAATCATTATTTTTTTGTAAGACATAATAATTTTCTTCAGAAACACATGTATTATCTATTTTATCGCCAGACAAAACAAAACCTATAGGCTATAACGTGAGTTTTGAGGCCTTGAAATATCTCTAAATCATTGATCATTTGCATTATATTTAGAACAATAAACATTTAAGCTTTGTTTTAAACAATTTTGGCCAACAACGTAACTTTATATTCAGTAATAATATTCGTTGTAACGAGGGGAGTTCGCCGACGGTTATTTGCCATAGAGTCGTTCTCTAAACACAATAATTAATACAATGTGCATTTAAATAAATACAACATGTTATCACGCGGTGCAAAGACATTTAACTCTAAACTAAAAAATCAATCAATCAATCAAATAAATAAAAGACGAATTTAACGGCTTTTACGCAGCACTTTTACGCACGGCCTTGAAGCGCAGCCTCGATTATAGACCATTTTATAATGTAGCTCAATAAATAAATATAATATTTATTAGAAACATTTTTATTTAAGGCTAAACACGGACTTTTATGTGAGTAACACATTTCACACTCTTGTGTCTTCATTTGCTCTGAGTGATCTTAATTCCCTTTTACGGCTCAAGTCTCATAAAGATTATGTAAAAAGGTCAGCGCACCTTGGATCAGTAAAACACATGAAATGTGGTGTCCTCGTGCGTGGCAGCACCTTGCAGTATTGCATGCTCCCTGGGGGGCCGTGCATATCCAGATGTCTCTGCACTAACTGATCCCTTCCCGTAAAACCACAGGCCCCTCAAGCCAAATGTGCGCAACGGCTGAAGCCAAGCGCGGAGGCGCACATTTTGAACAGTTTGGTGCGTCAAACTAATCCTGGTACACTCAGGCGGTGCCCCTTTGGCTTTAAGAAACACTCACTTCCTCCGCGGCCTCGTGTCGATTCCATTCGGGTGAAGGTTTAGGCGTGCTCACCTCTCAATGTGTCCCCATTTCCAAAGCTCATCCCTGGTTTAGAAAAGAGCAGAAGCGGAGAGAGAGCCGTGTGTGTCCCGTCTGCAGAGCTTCAGTGTGAGTGCGACTAGTGTCTATGCTCGGACATAAGGAAGAAGGACGCACACATCGCTCTCTGTTATCAATTTTTTCCATGTTTGCAGCACAAAACTGCTTTTTGTTCCTCATTTTTTCATTTACGAGGGTTAATGGATAGAGGCTTGGGCGTTTGATCACATGGCTACAATTCACCTGAGATGCACACAAAGGAAGCAAAGAGAGCGCGGAGAGGGAGCTGCATCGCAGACACAGGCCACATTGTTGTGTCCGGTTGCGCTTCAGATGCTGTAAAAGTCGATTCTCTTCTTTCAAATCAGACCATGCTTTACAGCGAGGTCTAATCATAGGCATAGGCTTTCTGACAAATAAAAACAACTCATGTTTCCTCCACTTTCGATTTAAGTGATCTCTGAAGTGGCTTCTGTAAAGACCACCGCGAACATGAATAACATTTTGGTGATAAGCAGTGCATCTTCAATACACATTCACTAAATCTAATATTCGTGACATGATAGTACTCTGGGCTTATTAAAACTGGTCCGCTTAGGGACTGTACATCAAATAGACCTTTGCATAGCCAAAGCTTTTGAAATAATAACATGAATTATTGAAACAATATTCTGCATATGCTCTACAATAAAACCAGCAAGGCCTTCTTCTGGTGCAGCTCCTGCTCAAAACGGCATCATTAATCGAACTGCTCGTTTGCTGTTTGTACCAAATTGATGTCTTAACTGGTTTAACTAATCCATAAAATGATTGTTCTTTCAGACCAACATCAATTTCACCGATGTAAAAAAAGAAGTGACCCCCACATGTGAAGAGTGTAATTGGCTACAGTCTTATAAAATACGACTTATAAAATATCACATTATTTTATGAGCTGGATCAAAGGGTCTGATACATTTTTTACAGTGATTATAGAGAATGGTAGATGTTAGATATTCTTTATTTATTTAGTTTAACTTTACAATTGCGCAGTGCCTTTTTGAGGAAGGCGGCCACACCGTGCAATAACTCCAGTGGTGATTGTTTATTTGTTTGATATAACATGTCAACACTTGGTACAAAGCGGGCCTTCTGCTGCCTGTAAAAGGACGCTCTGTGGAGCGAGCGAAGCGCTGCAATGTAAAGTCTCACCTCTTCTATTGGAAATGTCCCACTGATGGACAGAGTCACATTAACGCAGCACTATCAGGCCAATCACAGAGCAGACGAAAACTACTGGACCAATGAGAGCGCGTCGTTGGGCACGGGGGCGGGGATTGTGGTGTGTTGGAATGCTGTCTCTCTGGGAATGTTTTCCAGTTTTTTTTTTTCGTGCCAGTCCGTCTCACAAGGCGCTCTTTAAGATCCGCTGTCGCCACACAGAGCAACCATTCATCGGCGCCACAGTCAGCCACACACTCCCATGTCGAACCATTGGACAGCGCATTTGGTAAGTTATGTAATTTTAAAACTAAATTCGAAAGATTAAAGTTAATATTTCGTAAAAACCCTGAGTGACCATTGTATGTTTTACTATCACGACGTTTTACGACATTATATGTGTGACGTTTAATTCAGAATAAAACTAAACAGAACATTTGCGGAGAGACTCACCCTTTTCCAGACTAGCACTTTATATTTATATATATATATATATTTATATATATATATTTATGTATATTTTTGTTTATTTGAGGCACCGTGACGCCTCATTACCCGAGTGTTTTGTTAATAGAATTTGTATCGATGAACTTATCAATCTTGTGTTCACAGGTATAAATTGCGCAGAAAGGTTTCTAGTGGTACACTGGACTTGGACACTTTACGCACAGCCATGGATTTTCTAAAGAACCTGTGACCGCCCCTTTATGAACATACAGTTATTCGAAGCGGTGTTATTCAACAGAACATATTTTCCCTCGGTTCAGATAGTTGTTTAGTGAGAAAAACGAACAGTAATGTCTGGCGAGGAGCATAGCCTGTCCGAGGCGGAGCTGAGCCCCGGAGGATCAGAGGACACTCACTCTCTTTCGCCGGCGCACGGCGGAGCGGCGATCGGGCCGGATTCGCCTCTGGGCGGACAGCAGCTCACTACGCTCTGTGTAGCGGATGGCTCCGAGGATGGGGCTCGGAGTTCGACCAAATCGGACGAAGAGGACGATCGCTTTCCAATCGGCATCAGGGAGGCGGTGAGCCAGGTGCTGGACGGATACGACTGGACACTGGTGCCCATGCCCGTGCGCGTCAACAACGGCAGCAAAGCAAAGCCGCACGTGAAGAGGCCCATGAACGCCTTTATGGTGTGGGCTCAGGCTGCGCGCAGAAAGCTGGCGGATCAATATCCGCACCTGCACAACGCCGAGCTCAGCAAGACGCTGGGCAAACTGTGGAGGTCTGTATTATGAGCACACAGAAACGACTTTGGCACGCGCTGTGCGTTTCCTGTTTACTTTGAGCTGTTTTCAAAGCCCATGTAGCTAATGAAATGTCGACATTATTTTGGAAGGAATTGTGTTTCTAAAACCCCTGTGTATTTTATTTCGCTTTTGGGCATTTGTTCTCAAAGCTAAAATGTAATACAGAGAAATCATTTAACAGGACATGTTGTGTACGCTATTCCAATATCTAAATCAGTCCTTGTTTCCTGAAGGCTGCTCAACGAAAACGACAAGAGGCCATTCATCGAAGAGGCGGAGAGACTGAGGAAACAGCACAAGAAGGACTACCCCGAGTACAAGTACCAGCCCCGGAGGCGCAAAAACGGCAAACTGACGACTGTTAATGAGTCGGACAGCCAGGGGGAAGGGGAGGCCAGCCATTCCCAATCCCACTACAAGACCCTGCACCTTGAGCACAACGGAGGCTCTGCGTCTCCTTTGGGCGACCTGCACCATCACCATCATCACCACCACCATCCTGCAGGTAGGCTATATACAGCTTATTACTGTGCAGCATATTATGTTAAATTTATTACAGACTGAATATCTCTTCTTTCTCTTTCTAAGGTCAGGGTCACAGTCCCCCAACACCTCCCACCACCCCAAAAACAGAGCTACAGTCTGGGAAGTTGTCCGATGCCAAGCGAGAGGGAGGTGCATCAGGTGGTTCCCGGGGTGCTCTGGGAGTAGGGGCTGAAGGAGTGTCCGGTGGTCCATCCTCATCTGGTGCCAAACCCCACATTGATTTTGGCACTATGGACATCGGAGAGATCAGTCATGAGGTCATGTCTAATATCGAACCTTTTGATGTGAATGAGTTTGACCAGTACCTTCCACCCAATGGCCACCCCCAGAGTGGCAGCGGGGCATCTGCAGCTGGACCCTCAACCTCCTCCTATGCCTACGCTTTAGCAGCAGCAAGTGGTCACTCAGCCTGGCTGTCAAAGCAGCAGCCTCAGACGTCTCCATCATCGTCAGACCCAGGAAAGGCCCAGATAAAGAGCGAGTCCTCGTCCGGGAGCCACTATGCCGAGGCCTCGTCCTCCCCTTCCTCGGGCACCCACGTGACCTACACCCCGCTGAGCCTGCCCCACTACGGCTCGGCTTTCCCCTCGCTGGCCTCCAGGGCCCAGTTTGAGTACGCAGAGCACCAGGGGCCCGGGGCTTACTACGCCCACTCCAGCCAGGCTCCGGGGCTGTACTCAGCCTTCTCCTACATGGGCCCCACACAGAGGCCCCTGTACACTACCATAGGAGACCCCGCCAGTGTGGCCCCCTCCCACAGTCCTACACACTGGGAGCAGCCTGTTTACACCACACTCACAAGACCCTAGAGAAGCCGAGCAGAGGGAATTATGGGAAGTGTGTGAGAGGAATGTCAGTGAGAATATGTTAAAGACTGTTGAGTACAAATGAGGAAAGATGAGAGCTTCCTCTGAAGCAAACACGTGACATTAAGGTGACTTATTGTGAACGCAGTTAGGCAGAAAGGTAACCCTGTTCATGCTCTGTGAGATTATTTGATCCAGTCCACTACACTTTTACAGTCTACATGAATGAATGGTGTGTGCCTGTGCCATTTTGATGTAGAGTTATACTTTTTTAGTTCTTCTCAAATACTCAGCATAGAACATATGGGTCAACAGCCAATAAGAAGACTCTTAACTAAAGTGTGCCATTATAAACAATGGGATATAAAGTGATACACACATAAGTGACATTTGAGAGTTGTTGGGTTTATACTGACATAATCACATGTTATTAACCAAACTAAAGAGATGTTTTTTAATGTTATTGGGTTATTTTATACGTAGTAAGGTTATTGTTGTCAATGTTGTAGGATGTAACTTTATTGTGATTGATTTGATATTACACTCAAACTTCAAATGCACCACTTGGGGAAAGCATGTTATGTTTTAAAACCTGTGATCGGAGGTGAGTTCTCCGGTCAGGTCGACATGGTGGAGACTTGTTGAGTTTCTTTAACTGTAGATAGCTTCTGATTGTCTGTCTTTACTTTCACTAACTCCACTGAAATGAATAAGCATTTTAAGGGGAAAAATAGGAAACCGAGAGGGAATGAAAGCTCTTAAAGATACTTTAGCTCATGCTCAGTCTAGGACACTTACCTCAGTTTTATTTTGCTGGTGCCAATATCAGGAAAGAATTGTGTCCCTGCAAACCTGACAATGGTGAAGGTCAAAAACAATAGTCAAACAAGTCTGTTTCAATAAATGCTTTTTGCCTAACTTCCAATTTTTGTTTAAGGTTTTGATTTCTCAAGTTAAATCCATAAGTGCAAAGTCTCAACCAAATCTTTTAACTGACTAGCTCTGAGACCTTAAGGATTAGTATCACATGTACTGCGGCTCTGTGCTGCATGTGGGCCAAAAGCATGTTGACGTCCTAACAGTGTTTTGTTCTATACTATGTCTAAACCGCCAACTTCCTTTTCAGCAATGTGAATAATGGTCATTACCACAAGCTTCACAGTTATTAAGTGATGCATTTATTTTATACTGACCCTCTTACCGTGTTATTTGTATGTAGGCGATGTGTGTGTCAAGCCTTTGCTTCTTCCATTTTGTATAAATCTGGATAGTTTTGTAAACATTCACTTGACAATTTTGCTTCCTTACCAGAAAAGCAACGTTGAAATTATATTGTTGTCATCTATTAAATCAATTTATTTATAAAAAAAAAATTAAAAAAGCATCTGCAAAGTGGTTATTTTTAGTGAACGGTCAAAATAAATAAAAACATGCTACTGACGTGTGAACTGTAATAACAACACAATTAGTGCCTCCCCAATCTAAGCTGTTTAGTGCGTTTGTGTGGTAGGCTAAAATTGACTAATAATTCCCCACATTTAATCGGCTGGGGACTGCGTGTTACTGTGAAAGACAAAGAGAGCTATTCACAGATGGAAAGCGACTGAACGGCAGAAAGAGAGAAGGGTGGGTGCACAGAGCCCAAAGGCGAGGCCAATTTCGACTCAGAAAGCACCGTACACACTTGGACTTTTGTATATTTGCTTCACACTCTCCACCTGAGGCACCCACCCTGCTCCATGCAGTTTAACACCCATTAGAGGCATTTTCTAAAGCTGATACATCTATACAGTCACTTATAAATTAAGAACGAGCAGAGGTGGGGAGAGTAGCCAATAATGTTACTCAAGTAAAAGTAAAAAGTACTCATTCACATAATTACTGGAGTAAGAGTTGAAAAGAACTGGTGTAAAAACTACTCAAGTCCTGAGTAAATGTTTGAGTGTAATGTCAGATTATCTGTTTAATTTTGTGGTAATCGGGCCAAAAAATAAAATGATAATGAACAGATTTTGATATTTTCAAAAGATAAACTAAAAATGTAATTAATATTTTGTATAAATTAAGGCACAAGTAACAGAATTTAAACAAAAATCATCACATTTTTCACATAAAGCTGTTCTTACATGACACAGAGAAGATTTTACTCAAATAAAGAGTAAAGGTACTTCAAAAAATTATTACTCAAGTAAAAGTCCAAAGTATTGTGCAGTAAAGTTACTCTATGGAGTACAGATAATTCAAACAGTAACTGAGTAAATGTAACTGAGTAAATGTAACTGAGTAAATGTAACAAATCATTATATTATTCAGGGGAGTGGAATCAGGCCAGTGCAACTAAACTGGGGCCAGGACTTGGAGGGGCCCATTTAGGTGCCTAGGACTAAAAGTTCAAAATCCAGATTTATCAAGGACCGAACCAGACCCAAACCAGAACTATAAACACCTGCACATCCTTTCAAAAAAATAATATTGTTGTTCCTGTGTGTGTAGCTACTGCCCTCTAGTGGATAAGAATCACTTTATGTTTCCACACCCTTAGTGTTGAACCATCATGATTATTGTAAACACATAAACCAATGAACCAAACAAAGTTACTGATAAGGTCTAATGCAGGTGTGTCTAAGCTTAGTCCCTCTTGTGATATTTGCCGGGATAACCAAATTGCGGATCAGGAGGAACAGAGCAGAGCGGAGTCAAATTGTCTTTGTGCAGACCCAAAGTGCGTTTTATTTACACCAGACCAAAAATAGATGAGACCCAAAACAAGTCTTAAAAACAAATGCAATGTTTTGGCACAAAGCCTCAGATACATACTCCCTACTTATATAATAAAAAACACACAGAAAAGAGTATATGTATCTTATTACACACTGAATGCATTCTTTCAGTTGGATTATGAGGAGTCACGTGCAGAAAAGACCATTTGGACCAATTTCCTGAAGCAATTAGCAATTATTTCAGTTTAAGTGGCCAACGTGAAAAGCATAATGTGGGTTATATATTGTATGTGGTGTGTGTGTGTGCAAAAATATTATTACTGAATGAAATTGGAATGTGATTAGTGGCGTAAAGTTGTGACCAGGGGCCCCATTGCATTGTCCAGATTTATACCTTGTTTAATGGTTTAATGATTTAATCCTGGTCTATTTCTGGTCTAGACCTGATTTAGACCTGGTTTAGTCCTTGTTTGGTCCTGGTTTAGCTGTGGACCCCTTAGTAGGCCTCATGAACTGCACTGGCTGTATAGAATATGTATGTATACTTTATAATAAAATAATGATCACCCACTTAACATCACAAAACAGGGTCAGATTTGAACCAACCCAATGAGAGCAATGCAGAGAACAAAACAAACCAATCTCCTACCAGAAAGACTCATGAGTTGTCACCAATTTACCGAATTGGGTTAAAAACGCAGAATGTCTTCAGCAGTTATATGTTTTTAAACACTACCCCTGAGACCCGGAACAGCAGGGGGCAGAATAGCGATGAGAACATGGACAAAAAAGCAGAAGAAGAAGTCGACGGATCTGACGTCATCATTAAGGCGCCAAATCTGCTACAACGGGTTTAAATTTCTTGGTACAAATTCATCATATTTGTTATTATTATATACTGCGGAAGCGTAGTTCTGTCTGTGTACATTCTGCTTTGTTTACTGGTAGCTACTTTTGTTGACTACTGGTTTTTGACGGATGAATTAACCAGCTCTTTGCGTCCTGCAGCAGTGATGGACCTTAGCCCGTTTGAGGCAGATAACTCGGTCAGCTGTAGACTGTCTTCAGAGATCCCAAATGTGTGCTTGGAGGAAGACTGTTGTCTGGGCATCGATGAAGCAGGCAGAGGACCTGTGCTGGGTACGTACCATATTCAATGAAAGAACATGAAATATCCAGTTGTATCGATGGTACTAACCAGGGTTAAACATGATTCTGTTCACTGGTCACTGTGGCTAGTATTCTTTAACAGTTACCAGCCAATTCAGTTTAACTAGCCACACCTTAATTGTCATGTAAATAACAAAATTAGGTTTCATCCATCCATCTTCTTCCGCTTATCCGGGGCCGGGTCGCGGAGGCAGCAGTCTAAGCAGAGATGCCCAGACTTCCCTTTCCCTAGACACTTCCTCCAGCTCTTCTGGGGGGATGTTCCCAGGCCAGCTGAGATATAATCCCTCCAGTGTGCCCTAGGTGGTGGGAGGCGTCCAGGGGGCATTCGAAACAGATGCCCGAGCCACCTCAGCTGACTCGGGCAGTAGAGTTTCAATGAAGACATTTTCCCTCAGTTATTACTGTATGATTATGGGTATGCTGTATGTTCTTAATTAGTTAAATGCCCTGGTACTAACCCTGTTGTTGTGTTGATGCAGGGCCTATGGTGTATGGGATCTGTTTCTGCCCGATTTCCAAAAAAGACAATATGAAGGATTTGAAAGTGGCAGGTAATGCTTTTATCATTTATTGTTATAATTACCATATTCTGTACATGTTCTATTCACACATTATTTTGAATTAGATTCAAAGACCCTAACTGAGGCGGAAAGAGAAAACCTCTTTGAAAAACTACATGAATCCAACAGTTTTGTGGGCTGGGCTCTGCAGATCCTAGCCCCAAACACCATCTCTACCAGCATGTTGCAGAGGTATTTTGGCACCTATTTACATTGAGCTCTTTTTATTTTTACATACCCCAGCAATAACTGCAATTCTCCTTTTTTTCCCCAGATCTAAATACAACTTGAATGCTCTTTCACATGATACAGCCATTGGTTTAGTTCAGTATGCCCTGGACTGCGGGGTACAGGTCAAAGAGGTGAGGCATAAGGGTCTTGTCAAAAATATATATAAAAAGTAAAAGTTCAGTTAACTGTTTTTGTGTCGTTTCATATTGTGTTTTACAGCTTTTTGTTGACACAGTGGGACCGGCAGAAAAGTATGAAGACAAACTGTCTCAGAGATTCCCTGGTATTAATGTAACCGTGAGGTCAAAGGCTGACTCACTCTTTCCGATTGTCAGTGCAGCTAGTATCTGTGCAAAGGTATGGCCCCAAACACACAGGCATACAATGGATTCTTGTTTGATGTCGGTTAAGGCTGCCCAATATATCGTTATTGGATATTGTAGCTGGGCATAATTAGTTGATAATAATAATTATCATAATAGATTCATTTATATTTGTTCTGATTTGGCTAAGTTTCCTCATTTAGTAGTTTTGAAAATACAGGAACTGTTTCTGCAGATTAGAATTTCCATCAAAATATTGTAATAATATCGCAATATTGAGCATAGTTGGGAAGCCCTAAAGTCTGTGCAGTGCAGACGTTCTTGATGGAGTCAGTTTGGATGATTTGCCACACTAATATTTTAACTAATGCCGCCTAATAACGCCGAGCTTGTTCAAGATATCCAAGAAATGTAGCCCAAGCAAAGTTCTGAATATATTTGATGTGTATTTATCTTACAGGTGGCAAGGGATCGAGTTGTTAAAGGATGGGGTTTTGCTGAACAGCTCGATGATGTTAACACAGACTATGGCTCTGGATACCCCAATGGTAACAGCAGACCAATAATTAACTATAAATATGCATACAAATACACTCTGCTTACTTACAGTATACTTTTTCAAATTTGTTTACAGATCCGAAGACAAAGGCATGGCTGCTAAAGTATCTGGATCCAGTCTTTGGATATCCTCAGTTTGTTCGCTTTAGTTGGAGCACTGCACAGACTCTCATGGACAGCAAATCTGTGGCCGTTCACTGGTAAGTGTCAGAGTCCTTATTAATGAATGAATCATATGATCCTATAGCAGGAGAGGGCAAACAGACCTCAGTGAACACATGTGAAGTTAACTGGTTACTGCAGGTTCTAACAACGTGAGTGTCCATGTGAAGTTGAGTGAGAAACTGGCAATATTTTATCATTTAAAAAATATGACAAAAATGCTTGGCGGGCCAGATTAAAAAGCCCAAAGGGCCGCAGTTTGCCCACCCCTGCCCTATAGTAATAAAACCCATCTCAAATTGTATTCATATTTTGTATGTATTGAAGTAGCTTGTACGATGAACAAAGGAGAAACTGTGAAAATAAATGTTGTTCTTCCTTCAGGGATGATGATGATGAAGAGGGTGGAGAAAAGGCTCAGCGAATGAACAAGTCCATGTTGTCCTACTTTTCTTCGTCCTCAGCCGCTCAGAGTCAAAATACAGCCCATCGCTTCTTTTCTGAGCGGAGACTGAAAAGCATTGACACACTGTGAACTCAACCAGGTCAAACAAATGCAAACATGTCGACACTATTCTTCATGTTGTGGGTTTTTCATGCAAAAGACTAAAACATTTTATACATTAAAATTATTTTTAAAACAGTTTTGTGGATGTTGTTATACATAAAAGACCAGCACACAAACAAGAAAAACAACCTTTATATTTTAATCGCACTACTGCCCTCTAGTGTCAAGTAAACAGTGAGCAACAATCTTCAACACTGCACTCTTAGAGATTTTCTGTTTATAGATGATGATCTTGGATGCCTCTGCCTCACTAGATGCACATCTCACCATAATCTGTTATCTTGAACACAGTACATTTGACTCGACGTGTGCTCTTCACAGAAGAAGGTTCATCCAGGTGGACTTCTATTGAAACTGTTTAGTTGTACTTCTGTTCTTGTCTATACCTTAGCTTTAACACACAGCACACAGTGGTCAGTTTTATAACATTAGAAAAATAAACTTCCATCTAGATTTTTTAAATAAATATTTTGTGGTTAAGCCATCGTGTCTGGTGCTAGTTCAAATGAGGCTTTTGTCTTGACTCTTCCCATATCCTCTTGCCACAGTTCATGGCTAGAGAAGAGACCACAAATGACGAGAGGATCATGATGGAGCTCCCCACAAAATGAGACGAGGCTCCTCTGGGAGCAGCTCTCAGGGCTCTCCTGGTGAACGTCTCTCTGTCGTAGGCTGCTGTCTGGCCAATCGACTGCATTATAAAGGATGTCTCTCAGGTGTATTCAAAAGCCCCCAAAAATATAAAGATCCTTTTGGGACAATGTTACTGATTCCAGCCAGTGTCCTCAAGTGAAAGGTTCCAGTCTTCAGCAGGTCCCCTGCTCCCACAGAGAAAGTCTGTCTGACACCAGCACATGTTTTCCTAGGTCCATTTATAACCTCCCAGTGTCCCAGACTAATCCAGCTGAACATCCTGGTGTCCTACTGCGTCAATGGGATTAAAATAATAAGTCCATAGCCAAGGAGCACTACGGTGGCGATCTATTTCAGCTTAAGTCAGTCCAGTTTAAAACCATTAGAAGAGCCCTTTATTGTCACGTACTTCATGAGTGTGTTGATCTGGACTGCAGCTTGTCAAAAGTCATCACAGGTCTGTAAAAATCATGACTGAGCCAGCTGAGCATGGAGCTTTGTTTCTTGTATATCTTGATTTAACACTGTGCAGGGCACTTGCATAATGAATAAAACTGTTGTGAAACAATGAGTCATCTTTTCTAATTACTTTTATACAAGATACTAGACTCGATGATTCTGTCTGAACTATATTCCTGTGTGACCAAAGGCAAAAAGTACTTTACCTACAGTACTGTGAGTAGTGTATAGTTTCAGCACTAAGGACAGCTTTTCGGACCTCATCTTAGAGGTTAGCTGGTCTCTGATCCCACAGGTCGTTTACACACAGTCCCAGGTCTCTATAGAGCAGGCTTTTAATGACACTAATTGGATTGCACTGGTTCTTTTCCACAAGTGACACAGAAAGATCCCATGAATGAACACGTAGTAGTGACTTCACCAAGAGACAATGATCGTCTTTATACTGTCCTTAGTCCTTGACATTTCGGTCCAAAGTTGAAATTCTATACTAGTATACTCAAATGTGTTTTATTTGTCAGATGATAGGTACTGTAGTTTTAGAGTCCGCCTGCGTTCAGTCTTTTACCTTAATGTAACAAACTTCTTTTACCTCATTGACCTCTACCATTAACAAGACATTTTCTTCTTCGTCATTCTTTGAAAATGGCAATAGATCTTTTTCTTTTGAGGACGGTCCAGAACCAGACCATGTATGATTTGAACTTCACTTGTTTTCCATGAATATATGCATGACTCCTCTGGATGCAATGCGCTAACTACAGTAATTGAACTCAGGAGCTGACAAATAGGTCTAAAGTGAGCAGTAGGGGTATTTGGCTTATTTGAACTGAAGTACCCGCTGGTGTCCACAGGGGGTCTCTGTTGCCACAAGATGCAAGCAGCTCATTGAAACCCGGTGAGCTCATAGCTGTATTTATTTATATATTTTTTAATATTGAAAGCAATGTAATTATTTTGCAGTGCTGCCTTGTTTTCAGACTCCAAGGACAAACACCAGTAGAGCACACAGAAACCCTCTTTGCATATCTTAAACTGATCCGAGTGTGCATGCTCTGTATGGAGGTGCAGGCTACAAAACCCACTTCAGCTAATGCATTTGCACGTTCTCTGGCTCTTAACCCAATCCCCTGTTCTCGCTGTCTTTGGTAGCAGTGTGTAAATGAACAGGCACTGCTGATCACACAGTGTTTTATTTAGAGGCACTCATCTCTCGTCTGTTAGCTCAGCTGTAGTCTGTGACCCACTTCTGCACAGACAGGACCTGAACTCGGAAGCAGGTATGAGCTGAGCTATTAAGTTAACTTACTGAAGTGGACAGCAAAATGGGTTTGAAGTGTTTGAGATTATTATTAAAAGCCACCATACAGTATCATTTAAAAATGCAAATACTAAAGAGCCAATTTCCATCTGATGAAAAACACCTTGCACATCAGGAATTTCAATGTGCTGAGCTTTAGACCTAGATAAGGGAATAACTACATCAACACGAATCAGAAACTCAACATGATAATCATTTGGCAGAAATAAAAAACAGAAACTCCTGCTGTGATCCAAATCCAATACAATAATCACTTATGGTCTCAAGCAATGCAGTACAAATATTGCTCAGTCATACAGATGCAGATGAATTATCTTATTATTATTATTAAGAATAATCTTTATACCACATTGATTTACCTTCTCTACGATCTCACAGTGAATGTGGATGTACTGCGAGTCATGAAAAAGATGTGGTCAGACATCCTGGACAGGAAATGGCACATGCTGCTTCCCAAATCCTGACCTTGCCAAGTGCTGGAGTGCAGAGAGTTGATCTCATGTGAGTTCCCCCTGGGCATCGTATTAAACAATAACAATAACATTATAAGAATGAGCTTACATCTAGCTATATAAGGGCTGGTAGTGTTGGGTGAATGTTTTAGGTTTGTTTGATGACATGCTCATAAAATACTGTATGTGATTTATTTTGTTTATTTTCAACAATTTACAAATATTTCAAAATCCAGTCACATGACAACATTTAAGTCCACTTGTGTTTATCAGTGCTTGGCTGCTCACATCTTTCTGTCTCTTCATACTAATCCCTGACAGATGAAGTAATGTTGAGATCAGGTATGTAGAGCTAAACCAGATGAGGCTAGTCTTATCACAATGACATCCTGAAAACTCTTCAGGCAGTGATCCTAATCCCACAATTAAAAAATCATCATTCCTTGCTCACTTTGCATTTTGTGATACAACATAAAAATACATTTCTTAACACTGATCCCCCCACGCCCTTCCCTGTATCTCACAGCACCTAATGAACAAAAATATGTAAAATTAATGCTTCATAAATTATTTAGTTTTAATAAGAGAAGCAGTGAAAGCTAAATGTACGGGGAAGTCAGACAAGCTCTAACTGGGTCATTGAGCGAAGCATCATTTTTTACATTACCATTGTACATTTGAGTCTAAAGACCAAAATATCACACAACTGTATTCTTTATTATGATAGTATATTCTTCTTTAACACATGTATCCTGAAGGCTTATGGGTTTATGTATGTAGGAACAATACCTTATTAGTAAAGTTGGTGGTCTTTATGGTTTTCAATCCTAATATGTCATGTAGGGATACCAATATTGCAATTACCATTTTGGCCAATATCGATACTTTGTAAACAGGTAAACAGGTTTTGGTAGAGCGTGTTTCTTATGCCTCCCGTGGACCCACCACCCGCGGGAGGTACCGCAAAGGGCTGGTGCAATGTGGATCGGGCGGTGGTCGCAGGCGGGAGTTCCCTGCCTAGACTGCTGCCTCCGCGACTCGGTTTCGGACAAGCGGAAGAAAATGGATGGATGTATGTTTCTTATGTTTTATATAGGAAAACTCATCATATAAATAACTGCTTTAAAATATATTAAATGAATGGGCTTTTCTTTCTCTGGCTGTTTATAAACATAAATATTAGACAATAGGTTAACACTGGCCATCTGTATAGGCCGACATTGATATCATATGTAATGTGTGTGATAAAGATTCACCAGTATCACATAATATGGGAAACTGGTGAAGAAGAAAACATCGCCCAGTCCCCAGGATATTGGATCAATATGCAGAGATACAATCATTGGATTCCCATTGATTATATATGTAATTGAGCTAACGCATTATCTTTTGAACAACTTTGTGAGTGGATGGCGGCGGCTGTTTTGGTGCTAAGGTTAAACTCAGTGTGATCTGTCAGCACTAAGTCCCAGGGTGAGACAGACAGGGAACATTAAGGCCTCGACGCTAAAAGCCACTAAGTCTCCCCGTTGTCTTTTTAGTGCTGGAGCCGGACCAGCTGCCAAGCCACTTAAGGGTTTTTTTTCTTTCAACATTGATCCTTCCCATCAGCCTGAATCTGTTTTTTTTAATTCTCGTTTACCATGTTATGTGAATGTAGGGGTATGTTTGGATAAGAATTAGGTGCAATTGTATAGACCCTTTCAAATGTTTGTCATATGGAATGTTCAAATTTCCGGAATGGAGGCGACTGGAGCAAAAGTGAGTCGACGCCACAAAAAAGTAGGATTTGTGGCGAGGGATATGATAATTCTTGTGGTCATCAGCATTTTTGTAAAGACTAAAAATGTATAATTGTGCCACCAGCCAAAACACTACATGTATATGAATGTGTACAATAAACAAACATACAATGAGAGGTACAGTCACTAATGTTGCCTACCCAGGCTCTGACGTCACCTACATTTGTCAAAACCATCTTAATTTGCAATATTTTATGACTAATGCTAATTTCTCCATTGATAATGTATTATGGTCTTGCCTCCAGTTGCCTCCAAGAACTTTCTATTTACAAACTGTGAAAGGGTCTACAGTAAATGTCACTAAATGTACTAATGACGCCTTATCCCCTATTGTCTTGCAGTATTACGTTGGATTAAATGATATATTATACAGACATTCATCTTGTTTAGGGTTTTGGTTTCTCTGTAAACAGAAAACACCTCGCTGCGTAAATAGTTATTCTTTGGCATTTGGATCAAGGACTGAATTGATCGAAGGATGAAGAACGGTGAAATGTTTTGGCAGTGAAGCCCTTGTGTGTGACAGGTGGAGGATTGTTGAATAATGCATTTTTGTGAGTTTTGATGATTTAGTTACACCTGCTGATTTATTGACTGGCATTTTATTCCACATGAAAATAAACTGGACACTGCTGCATGGTGTGACCCTGTATAACCCTGTAAAGGCATTTCAAAAACACCTATGTGGACTGATTAAGAGGCTAGTGTGAATAGTAGTAACATAATAATGATACAACTGAGGGTGCATGACAGCTGATTGGTTAGCTCTCCTGCCTCTCAGCACCAAATCTCTCTCTGAGTGGAGTATGCATGTCCTCTCCGTGTTACAATGGGTTCTCTTCACTCCTCCCGCCACACAAAGACATTTGAAATTGCTTATATAGTGAATGAAGCTGTTGTCTGACTGTGTATGTCTCAGTGTTAGCTCTTTGACTTAGTGACCATTGTCCAGGGTGTACCCCACCGGAGGCCCATAGTTGCTGAGAGTAGTAGGAATATATGGATGATGTCCAGACTATTATCTGAAGGCCTATTTTATTATATTATTATTATTATTATTATTATTATTATTAATTGGGGCGGCAGTGGTGCAGTGGGTAGGCGCTCGTCCTTCAACCAGAGGGTCGGTGGTTCGAGTCCCCGTCCGAGCGCACACTGTCATTGTGTCCCTGGGCAAGGCACTTCACCCACATTGCCTATGAATGAATGTGGTTGTGTGATTGGTGTTCGGTGGTGGTCGGAGGGGCCGTAGGAACAAACTGGCATCCACGCTTCCGTCAGTGTGCCCCAGGGCAGCTGTGGCTACACAAGTAGCTTACCACCATCAGGTGTGACCGTGGAGTGAATGAATAATACAAAAATATGTAAAGCGTCTTTGAGTGTCCTA
>JAVQKC010065678.1:0-22249 GCA_036025475.1 Philypnodon macrostomus
TGATGATGGTAAGCTACTTATGTAGCCACAGCTGCCCTGGGGCACACTGACAGAAGCGTGGCTGCCAGTTTGCGCCAACGGCCCCTCCGACCACCACCGGACACCAATCACACAACCACAGGCAATGTGGGTTAAGTGTCTTGCCCAGGGACACAACGACAGTGTGCTCGGACGGGGGCTCGAACCACCAACCCTCTGGTCGAGGGGCGAGCGCCTACCCCACTGCACCACTGCCGCCCATGTATGTATGTATCATGCACATCATGTATCATGTATGTGCAATACTATATCATGTGCAATACAAAATTCACCTGAAGTATTTTACCACCTGTGGAATACTCTACTTACACCTTATTTAAATCCAACTGCACCTTTGTATTTTTTTGTATTTTATGTATTTTTCTTTTTTATTATATGTTGATTATATTGTTACTTATCTCTTTTTTGCACACTTACCATGTACTATTATTGCATGCTACTAGTACTTCATGACTATCTTAGCGAGTCTAACGGTTCTTCCGATCCAAAGCATTTCATTGCATTTTTTGACCCTCTGTTGAATGTGCATATGACAAATAAACTGAAACCTGAAACCTGAATCCAAAGTCTCATCCTGACAGATGGTTTTTAGATTATGTTTAGGGTAGACCTGGTTTAGACATAGTATAGGTCTAGTTTAGTCCTGGTTTATGCCCTGTGTTACATAGTCCTGGTTTAGTATTGCTTTATGCCCTGCTTTTGTCCTGGTTTATGCCCTTGGTTTAGTTCCGTTGTAATCCAGATTTAGTCTTGGTCCAAGCCCTGGTTTAGTCCCAGTTTATGTCCTGGTTTAGGCTTGTTTCTTGATGTTTTTCATCTGCTGTGAGTAAAGTGGCCTAATTCCATTTCCTCCTCTTATAAAGGAGATATTACGGCATGTTAGCACTTTTATTTAAAAAATTCAGTGTACAAGCCTATATATATTAAAGCTGCAGTACATGATATTTTTACTTTGAGCAAAAAGTAATTATTCAGTCAATAGTACAGCATACCAGAAGTAAAAAATCTGCCTCTGAGACCCTCTGTGGGCTGAATTTTAAGGGTTTTAGAGCCAGGGTAACTTTTTTAACCAGTCTGATGTCTAATCCTAAAATTCACAGCTTATTCTAATACTTAACACTGGTTTGTGTGAGACCGTGACAGTGGGTTGAGAATGAGAAGGAGGGGAAAGGGGAGCACATCAATCAAACTTACACTTTTTTTCCCCAAACACAAAATCAGGTAGTGCAACTTTAAAAGTGTAGTTTGTAAGTTTCCTGAAATATTGGGAAATAGAAAAAAATGCTTTATCTGTCCCTGTTCTATGATGTCAAGTAGAAAATCTGTTCTAATTATTATTTTTACTTGAGTCCCTCTCCTGGCCTCTACAGCATTACAGAGTTTTTGGGATACCATTTTGACCAATAGTACTAGGTTGTCAAATTTAAGCATTTTCTTTTTTCAGACTACACCTTTAACGACCATTGACGCTGTCAGATCATGTGTGTGTTTTTGAAAAAAAGCCTGTAAAATCCTTCTCTTCATGTTTCTTCCTCCTCTGAAGTACATCAGTGCCTCTGAATCGGGAGCAGTGGCTGTGGGCTGAGCTGGAGGAGATGCTCGGTGACAGATGGTGCAGTCTCAGCATATGGCCGGGAGGAGGCGGGGCAAGTGTGTGTGGGGGGCGCGGCCTCACCGTGGTACGCCTCTATAAAGGCCCTACATTCACACATACACGGCTTACTCGGAGGTCAGACTGGATTTAAATCACTGCGGACAGCCGGACATGAGCGGATCCTGAACGCACCACGCCACAGTCAGGTAGGTACTAAAACGCATCATAGCATCTACAGTCAGACCAAGACCAAGACTAAGACCAGGTCAGGATCAATGGGACAAAAGTTGAGGGAAAGTGGAAGCAACAAGAAAAGCTAAATTCAAAATAAGTGAAATTTCTTTTGAAAATTGGTATTTGCCCTGATGAATGGAATAATCTAGAATTTCACTTTGCACACACATTTGTACAACTGAAATCAATTAAATAATAGCCTAAATAAAAAATACACACACAACAACCACTAGTATGTAAGAAAAAAATCTGTTTTAGTATATGGCTTTTATTTCCCAAAATAAAAATGGGGTCAATGTAAACACATCAGTGTGTTAAACTTATTGATTGTCTTATTTAATTGTATGTTAAATTAAGTCTCTGTGTAAGTGTTGAATCTACATTTTTTTTCATCATTTGGATATAACCGTTTTATTAAATAAAACAAAGGGGCTGCAGTTGAAATGGTTGAAATAGTTTAAATAATTTTGACTTTCATACAACATGTAAAAAAATTGTCTCTCTAATAAAGCCTTAATGCTTTACAAAAATCAGAAAGGCCAATGCTGATGGGTCGCCTACTCGGGCCGGGCACCCGACCCACACAGAGCTGCTACACAAATTAATGAAGTATTATTCTCAGAAACCAGAATCAAATGTATTGCCAAGAAGGTTAAGTGAAGAGATTTTTACTTTAGTAGAAATGTCAAAGTTACATATATCTGTACAATATAAAGATCAAAATCAAATCTAAACTATAAAGCAGGATAGTTTTGAATATGGAATGTATATGAGATATTTAAAAGTAAAGTCAGGCTGGTGTGTAATCAGCCTAAAGAGGTTTCAGCACCACGAGTTGCGGACAGCGACACACTCAAACACACACGCTCGGATATCCCACACACTGAAGAAACACAGTCACAGATTGTTTGTTATCGTTTTGTTATTTTTTTACATGTCTGATATGAATGTATTTTGGTATATATATATATATATTCAGTTTAGTTGCAACACATCTATTCAGAAAAAAATACAGTCAAATCTTAAATATTTATCAATGGTTGTACTGGAGACAAGTGACTTACATAAAGTAGGACCTTTTATAAGAACGGCCAATCCTTGTTTCACAGGTATTATAGTATGGGGAGAATTGATATTATATAAAAAAAAAAAAATTGCCCACTCCTAATGGAAGACATATACAGTACAATTTAAATAGTTAATGAAATATATACCACAAAATAAATCATATTTCTACAAAATTATGTTTTTAGTACATTGCAGAAATTCAGCCAAAAGTGATCACAAACCAATGTTATTATTGTGTCGGTCCCAAGTCTGGATAAATAGACAGGATTACGTCAGATCAACAGTTGGCGATGCAGATTGCCCAGTTGGTGGCGCTGTGTATGCTAACGCTGTGGTGTCCCCTGGTGTGTCTCAGGTCCAGTTGAAGATGACACGGTCAGTACAGGACGACTCTGAGGAGGTGTGTAGTCCGGGCCCTGAGCCTGACTACAGAGAGGAAGAGGAGGAAGAGGAGGGTCTGCAGGAGGAAGAGGAGGGAGAGGGAGAAGGAGAGGGAGAGGGCGAGGAAGAGGAGGAGGATGAAGATGGAGACAACAAGCCCAAACGCAGAGGACCAAAGAAGAAGAAGATGACAAAGGCACGAATGCAGAGGTACAGACACCTTTACAAACTTTAGTGGCACTTTACTTTACAGTGTGGTAATAATATGGTAATACTGTAGTAATAAACTATAATGTTATGGTTAAAGGTGTACTCTGAAGATTTCCTAAAATAAGAAAAAACTCAAAATTAAACATAGAAAAATGCTTAAACTTGACTATCTGACCCTATGATGTAAAGTAGGTAGTCTGTAGAGGTCAGGGGAGGGACTAAAGTAATGACAGAATACTTACTGTACATCATAGAACAGGGATACGAAACGTACGGACTACACCTTTAATTACCATTACAAGTGATTTCCATTCCCTGATCCAACCCCTAACCACAGGCAATGCCACTAGAAATGTATTTGCAATTAACTATAATTACAATATTATTACCTCTTCTTTACCACACTATAAGCCTATCATTACTATGATTTTATTATCTATTAGGGTATTTTTTGTGGAGTTCGGACTTGAACCCACCATGCTGAGGATATCTGTAGCTCTACACATTTCCGGTTCCGGAAGTAAATTTCCCATAGCTTTTGAAAAGACGGAATGTCAATGGGGAAAATAAATGGGAAATTTACTTCCAGAACTAAAGGTTGCCAGGCATTGTTGCACCCCATAGCAACAAGGTTTAAGACAGACTTTTGGGATGCAGTACCAGGAGTGTCCAGTGGGGGAACGCTAACATGTTGTGTAGTATATGAGCACTGAATGGCAGGATATCGTTTAGTGACCAAACCCCTCATACGTTATATGTATTTCTATCGCAGGTTTAAGGTCAGGAGGATGAAGGCTAATGCGCGGGAGAGGAATCGGATGCACGGTCTGAACGATGCCCTAGAGAGTCTGAGGAAAGTGGTGCCGTGTTACTCCAAAACCCAGAAACTGTCCAAGATCGAGACGCTGAGGCTGGCCAAGAACTACATATGGGCCCTGAGCGAGGTCCTCCGCTCCGGAAAGGCCCCAGACCTCATGAGCTTCGTCCATGCGCTCTGCAAAGGTCGGAGCACTTTTACGTTGCACACTGCTCCTGTCCACTACTCAAAAACCCATCTCTAACAACCCCTCTCTCCTCAGGTCTGTCCCAGCCCACTACTAACCTGGTGGCCGGATGTCTGCAATTGAACCCTCGTACCTTCTTACCGGAGCAAAGCGAGTTGGCGCACCTGCCCCCGGGCCCCTCCTTCAGCGGGCCCTACTCCTACCAGAGCCCCGGACTGACCCCTGGACTACCCAGCCCCCCCTATGGCACCATGGAGCCGCCACACATCTTCCACCAGGTCAGAGAAGCAACATGTGTGCACTAATAAATATGTATTAAGAATTTTTTTTCAACTTGACTACTGTTCCTATAGTCAAAAACAGGCTATTCACAAATTTAAGTTGTATGCTGAGGCGCTGACATTTCTAGGAGCTAAAAACAATTAGATTCACCTTTCTGCATTTCCTTGCCCCTACTTTCTATTGTTTGCACTAGCATTAGTAGGGAAGTGTGTCCAGTAGGGGGGACTTAAAGTGACATGCACACAATTTTGATATTTATTTTTTTTGCTGAGTGAAATCTCCCCAAAATTAAATACAATAATTAAATAAACAGACATTCAATACAAATGTAAAATTATGATCAGTAGACGTTAACAGAAATTAATCCAAAAAGATAGATAAAAAGGCAAAATATAAAATGCAATATGGGCCCTTTAAAGGTGTAGTCCGTAAATGTCCTTAAAGAAAATGCTTTATCTGACCCTGTTCTATGATGTAAAATAGGTAATCTGTCATTATTATTATTATTCCTCATCCTCATCAAATAGGAGTTTGTGGACAAATAGTGGTCAAGTGCCTCCCCTGGTCCACTTTACATCATAGAACAGTGTCAATTTTAAGCTTTTGATCTAACTTATTTTCACACCCCTAATGCATTGCTTTCTAATCATGCACATATATTAAGACACTTCTGATTTCTGGATTTGATGCTAATGACTTTTATGTTTCCGCAGATGAAAGGTCAGCCATATGGCCCTCTGGAGCCCTTCTTCGAGCCCGGGTTCGACGCCCCCTTGAGCCCCCCGCTCAGCGTCAATGGGAGCTTCCCCTCCTCATTCAAACACGAGCCGGGCGACTACGACAAAGCCTTTTCCTTCAGCATCCATTATGGTGCTGCGGTGGGAGGGGCTCTGTATGGACCGGGGGGCGGGGCTAACCAGGACGGGATCATGCCATACGACGGACACTCTCAGCACGAGCGAATCATGAACGCCCAACTGAATGCCATTTTCCACGACTCGTGAATGGACGCGGACGAAGCATGCTCACTTAAATTCTGAATTACATTGGTCATCAGGGATTTGAACATCTCCACTTGGACCCACCACCATCACTTACCAGTTCTTTTTTCTTTTTTGGGATGTGAAAACTACATGATAAAAGTGGACATAGTTTTTTATGTAGCCATTCTGCTAACCTTAAAAGAGAAGCCTATAGACTCAGGTGTCAAAGCACTTATACAATAGTTACCCAATGATAAAATAAGTATTTTTTAAATTATTGTATTCCTTTTTGGCACCTACTTTTCATCCTATATCTTGTGAATGGTTTTGCAGTTTTTAATGCACTTATGAACCTGAATCCTATATCAAGAAACAGTTTTTCATCAATTTTGATCGAAATTGATAAAGACATTTTAATGCAGTAAAAATTTCCATCATAAACTTTTTTGTATATATATCAAATGTCACTTACACCCTTTAGATTTTCACCCCTCAAGGTTCAAGAGCAGGGATGTGAAAACCATTTTTTAACTAGAAACAGTCTATGGACTTTACATTGAATCTAAAACCCATGAATACTGGGATGTGTAGGTTCACCTCAGAGTACTATTATTAGTCCTGTGTAAGTATACCACAGTCTGCAGTGCTGTGGACAGTGGTGGTTTTCTGTTCCTAAGCCACGTTATTGTTTTTCATTCTTGAAGTGTCATTGTTCCTCTTTTTTTATCACAGCTAATGATCCAGAAGCAATAATCTCGACGAAGACTATGCAACTTTGTGAAAGTGTATTTTTGTGTGGTATTTTGCTTTTGATAACATGGTGTAGCATTCCATTTGTCTTACTCATATTTTATAACATAGATGTTTATAAAGGCCTTTTATTAAATAATGTGTCTTGTCGTCTTTTTCCTAATACCTTCCTGCACTGATGGGTCCCTGATTATATTGAATTTCACTAATGCAAAGTGCCCACAACTGTTAAAGCTAGTAGCTTTTTTTTGTGAATGCAACCATCATACATCATGGTTTATGAAATTAAATATCAGGAAAATGCATGGCCTGTGCCTGTACAAGAAGTGAATTAAACCTGATCTTCAGCAGCAGAACTATCTCAGTCTCCTCCATCACAACCTCAGCAGTAGAAACATCTCACTCTTCTCCATCACTACTTCAGCAGCAGAACCATCTCACTCCCCCATCACTACCTCAGCAGCAGTGCCATCTCACTCTCCTCCATCACCACACCTCAGCAGTACAAACATCTCACTCTTTCTCCATCACTACATCAGCAGCAGAACCACCTCACTCTCATCCATCACAACCTCAGCAACAGAATCATCTCACTGTCGTCATCACCACCTCAGCATCCATCCATCTTCTTCTGCTTATCCGGGGCAGGGTCGCGGAGGCAGCAGTCTAAGCAGACATGCCCAGACTTCCCACTCCCCAAACACTTCCTCCAGCTTTTTCCCAGGCCAGCCGAGAGATATAATCTCTCTAGTGTGCCGAGGGAGGCATCCAGGAGACAGATGTCAGAGCCACCTCAGCTGGTTCCTCTCCATGTGAAGGAGCATCGGCTCTACTCTGAGCTCTTCCCAAGTGACCGAGCCTCTCACCCTATCTCTAAGGGAGCGCCCGGCCACCCTACGGAGGAAACTCATTCCGGCCACTTGTACCCGCAATCTTGTCCTTTCGGTCATTACCCAAAGCTCATGACCATAGATGAGGGTAGGAACATAGATTGACCGGTGAATCGAGACCAACGGAGAAGGAAAGCCACCCTTTTCTGTTCGAGAACCATGGCCTGCTTCACACTCAGGTGCAAACCACCCCAGTACATGCTGAAAGTCCTGGCCTGAAGAAGCCTACAGGACAACATCATCCACAAAAATCAGAGACAAAATCCTTTGGTCCCCAGACTTGACACCCTCCGTTCCCTGGCTGCGCCTAGAAATTTTGTCCATAAAAATTATGAACAGAACCGGTGACAAAGGGCAGCCCTGCTGGAGTCCAACATGAACTGGAACAGGTCTGACTTACTGCCGGCAATGCAAACCGGACAGCCCTTAGCGAGTGGTCCCGGACTCCATACTCCCGAGCACCCCCCACAGAATACCACGAGGGACACGGCCGAATGTCTTCTCCAGATCCACAAAGCACATGTGGACTGGTTAGGCAAACTCCCATGAGCCCTCAAGCACCCTACGGAGGGTACGTATGGCGACATAATGGTCCTCGTTTGCAAACTTGTTAAAAGAGGCTTGGGAACCGCTCTTGATCTGGCCCGTCACCTAGCAGCAGAACCACCTCACTTTCATTCATCACCACCTCAACAGCAGAACCATCTCACTCTCCCCCATCACCACATCAGCAACAGAATCATCTCACTCTCATCTCCCATCAAAAGGAGGGGGGCTGAGGTGTGCCTGTTACACTGAAGACAGCAGACTGGGCTGGATTATTACACAAACTAAAGAAGATTAGCAGTAGCCATCTGTCCACACCCCTCCTAACCTCTCCCAGAGCTGAGGAACGGGACACGCTTAGGGCCTAAGGCGGCAGCACAGAGAATGTGCATGACTGCTCACTTCAACATACACACACTCATTCATTCACTTATCCATTCACAAGAGACAAGGCACACCCTGGACTATAGCCATATTAATGCTATAGTAAAGTTCTAACCAGGGGTCCCAATTTTCATTCAATCATGGTTTTGTCTGGTTATGTCCTGTTTTTTGTTAGGATTAGACCTTATTTAGACCTGGTCAAATCCTCATTTAGAACTTGTTTAGTCCTGGTTCATACCTGATTTAGTCCTGGTTTACACCTTAAGTCAAGGTTTAGATCAAATTTAGACATGGTTTGTGCTAGTTAGATATATTTCAACCTGTTTTAGTCCTGGTTAATCACACTTAACATGTTTTCATGGTGGATTTTGTTGCCTGGCTGCCTGGTCACCTGTCTACCAACGCAACTTCTGCACATGCCCACGAGCTCTGTTGTTACCATGGCGACGTGAAGCCGGAAGTCTGTTCAGGTCGCGCGCGCTGTGATCAGCTTAGCACAGCTTTGAGCGCACTCTGTTAGCTTTTACTGCTTGGTTTTGTTTGTTATTGTCAGTTTTTATTTTATTTTGAACGATGTCGGAGCGCAAAGACACGGACACAGAGAGCCCACGGAGATGCAACACTCCAGAAGACAAGAGAAAAAAGAAAAGTGGAGAGAAAGGTGCACAGGAGCGGCACAGGTAAGGCTTGCACATAAACACCTGCTACACTTGACATAAATGCACGCGCTTACACTAGGATGTTTAAATTAACTACATTAGATAAAGTGAGTTAAAACAATTACAGTGTTTTTGATTAAAACAAAGGTAAACATCTGCTAAAAGTTGAAACGCTAACTCAGGTGGGTGCTAACATTAATTAGCTCCCATGTCCTCAGTGTCCTTAGTGTCTTCAACACTTTCACTAGGCAATGTCTCATGCTAAGAGCTCCATTTATAATTAATTATAAATTAGTAACAGATTGACATGGGATGACTTATTTTAGAGATACAATATGCAAATTTACACCCCATTTTAAAGGCTGGTTCATGATGCTAAAGGGACTTTCTGGTGTGTTTGCAGTGATGGAGTTATTCTCAGAGGAATCTTCAAACTAGGGAAGAAGAGCCACGATGTTCTACTGAGCAGGACCACTCTGAGTTGGACCCCCATCTGCCCGGAGGACCCCACAGGTCAGTCCGCTGCAGACTCGCTCTTCTTTCATCCACCCAGTTGTAGAGATGTTAACATAGACTACACATCCTTTAAAGTGTGGATCCTGTTACAACAGGTGTGAGTACAGACAGTACTCAGACATAACATGAAGCATTTCTTCTGCTGGCACACAACAAAGATATTATGACCTTAGTTTGACCTTTTTCTTGGGGCCTTGTATGTACTTTATTGTCAGGATGGTTAGAATGCCAACATGCCAGGACTTGGTTATATGATCAAAATTATACAGATCACAATATTTTTGACTAGTTCAGTTGGAACACATTAATTCAGTTTTTAATGCTTTATGTTGCACAGTGGTATAATATCCATCACAGTGAGCCCTTGGTTGAATGATTCTCTCTCTCTAAACAGAACTAGGATAATGTCAACAGTGCAATCTTTCACTGTCTCTGTGCTTTTTTTCTGTAGGACTCTGGCATTCATTTGGGATTTGGGACATAGAGTGCATAGTGTGCTCCCTAGACCCTGTAGAACAGAGGTAGTTAAACATACACAGTTAATATTAGTTAACCCCAGGTTTCTGTGTGCAGGTCTGAGCATGATCATATCCCACTTTGTGTTCGATTGCACAACTTTTTTAGCTCAATTCCAAAGATTGAGGCTGTGTCTGACTCCCATATTTTGACTCATGCCACAGGTTAGAAATAGACTCTGAGCATGTGTAACATGTCCCATATTGTCCTACTTAAACATGCTTTAAGGCCCACATTTGGTCTGTAATGATCTAGTCACCCTAATTTCCCCTCCTTCACAGCATTCACTCAGGCTGCTTTGTTCTCAAAAATATATCATCTTATCTTGTACTAAAACATATTACCCCACTCTGGAGCAGCATATGTTTCCATAGAAATCTACCTTCACTCCATAGAAAGTGAGCAATATCATATACCGAACACCCAAGATTAACCCTGAAGTTACCTTAGAGCTAAATGTATATGCCACATGTAAGTATTAGAGCTTAAATTCTATCTAGCCTAACATGATCTCTTCTACAGGATTTAATTTTTCTCTTCAGTGTAATAGTGTGATGCCAGTATTTGTCCTGATTTGTAAACAGTGGGTATATGGCAGAGCGGTGTTGGCAGGACTGTGGAGCAGTTGGTGTGACTGTGGGGTCCCTGTGGGTGAGAGTGGATTAAGGCACACACCTCGTCTTCATGCTGCGCCCCCCTCCCCTCCGCCACCCCCCTCCTTTCACAGACTCTCTGCTACTACCACACCAAATTATTCATACAGTACCTAAGCCTAATTTTGAGAAAAAGTGAATTCTTACTCACTTTCTGTTCTGGCTTGGTAATTGTGATTAGGTTAGGAGTTACTGGAGCTGTTATAGCCAAAGACAGGAACCAAATGTTTTTCCCCAAAGCCATCTCATAACAATGGTTATGTGAAAACAGAAAAAAAGCAAAGTTCTATTGGACAAATCTGACCGGCATGGAATTGGACACATAGAAACTGCTGCCAGGATGAAGACTAACGTAGGCATTTGTACAAAACTGGATACAAATTTTAGCTTATTGTGAAATTAAATTAAATTTGTCTGTTTTGAACCCATAACCATGACCTGATGAGGTGGTCCCAGTGGAGTGCATTGTGGGTAACTGGTGTGTGTCCAGCGCTGTGCTGCCTGTAGCTTGTGTCACTTCACATCACGTTCAGAGGCTGCGCCACAGTGTGAGAGCCTGTCCACCCTCTGAGAACCCTGATCTGCTCCATCTGTTCACCACATCTCGGTCAAAGAGACACATACATACTCCCCAATACAGTGTCCTCCAAAGGTCTTAGACAGAACAGTATTACACACAGGTCACTTCTGCGCTTAAAACATTGACACTAAATCAGGGGCGTAACATCAGGCTGTGCAGTTTCTCTGGAGCTCTGGTGATGGTAATCTTGCTTATCAATATCGGCAAAACAACAATATTATGGAATCACGTTGGTCCGTGTCCGCATCCGCATCCATGTCAGTGTCTTCGTCCGCATCCTATTTGTGTACGCGATAACTGAAAAACGAATTTCCGGATCAGTTTAAACTTTTGCACACAGGTACAGATCATAGAGACACCTAACTGTATCAATTTTGGTACTTCTACAATGAAAATGTATTAAGTAATGAATTAATTACAGGCCTAAACTGTGAACGCAATAACTCAAAAAGTCTTTGCGGGACCTTTTTCAACTTTTGCACACAGGTACCAATCACCAAATTATGCTGTGATAGAAGGGCTGCACAATACTATTACAAAATTGCTTTATCAAGTTTTATTTATAACTTTTATTATTTGTAAGGCATTATTTATATTTGCAAAAAATTTACATGGTGAAGTATTGTATAGTTACCAATAATGATGGACAACTTATGCGTAAAAAAATAATAATCCTTTAAGCCAAGCAGCGTCATCACACCTGAGGCCATTCTGATCATGTTACATAATGCATCTCTAATCCAGTGATGAGCAAAAGGTTTCATCAGCACTGTCCTGCCTGGCTCCTCCGTCATTCACTCCTCATATACGCCGCAGAGTCCACATGCCTCAGCAAGTTTAAAAGAATTAGCAAGAAAATATCCTCTGACTCATAGACTTCCATGCATCATTTACACTGATGTTTTAAATGTTCTGTATCATGTGTTCTGTGCAGGAGAAACATGTGTGGGCCCCTCTGGTCAGCTGCTGCTTCGGGATGTCTATGCTGTGAAGGTGAAGCGGCGCAGAATAGCGGGACAGTCATCAGGGGGCGCTGTCCTGGGCCTGGCTCTGTTCTGGGCTCGGCGGCAAGGTCCACGGCTCAAAGAAGACTCTCTGCACCTCCACAACGCCTCAACTGAACATACCCACCATTGGTACAACACCACCAAAGAGCTGCTGACAGGTAACACACCAGAAAACTATCAAAGAAAGTAACACAATAACACCATCAGTGAGTGAGCTCCGTAACACTTTCATAGAGTGTACAGCACCATCAAAGACTGTAGCTCCACTACAGCACCATCAAAGAATGTAACTCTACTACAGCACCATCAAAGACTGTAACTCCACTACAGCACCATTAAAGACTAACTCCACTACAGCACCATCAAAGAGTGTAACTCCACTACAGCACCATCAAAGAGTGTAACTCCACTACAGCACCATCAAAGAATGTAACTCTACTACAGCACCATCAAAGACTGTAACTCCACTACAGCACCATCAAAGAGTGTAACTCCACTACAGCACCATTAAAGACTAACTCCACTACAGCACCATCAAAGAGTGTAACTCCACTACAGCACCATCAAAGAGTGTAACTCCATTACAGCACCATCAAAGATTGCAACTCCATTACAGCACCATCAAAGAGTGTAACTCCACTACAGCACCATCAAAGACTGAACTCCACTACAGCACCATCAAAGAGTGTATTTCCACTACAGCACCATCAAAGACTGAACTCCACTACAGCACCATCAACAGGTAACATCTTCAATGCAATGTGGACAGTGATCACACCGCCAACCTTTTGGTTAAAGGACAACCCGCTACCCCGTAAAGCTTTATTGGAGCCGATTGAATTAGTATGATACAGCCTGCTGTGGTTCCACCAGATCCAATTCTGTACTTATCTTTTTGAATTGTCTATTGTGTAAGCAGGTGTACTTTATGTCATACTTGTGTGTGGTCTGTAGTGTACACGTGTACAAACGGCAGTGCAATAATCCATTTATCAGACATGACGGACACTGCACGCTTCAGTCTGCGTGTTCTGCTACTCTTGTTCCGATGGATTAGCAGATTAGTTCCTCTTGTCTCTGTCTAACAAAGGATTTACACAATCCATTGTCTGAGTGGTAGAGTCTGCTATTTGTCTTAAAGAAGAGATAAATGACTTCATGGACTGATGTACTGAGTATTTTGATCATTAAAATAATATTGTGAATATAGTTTCTGATTTAGATCATAGTAATTAAGTACTTCATTGATATTTCAGAGCTGAATAATCCACTGATTTTGTTATAAAAAGTTGGGTGATGGCAGTGCTTAGTTCTAGTCAGGAGCACACATGGACGCCTTAAGGTCTAGACTTGTGCAGTGGCTAGAGCTGGACTTGTGCAGTGGCTAGAGCTAGACTAGCTTGTGCAGTGGCTTAGGTAGTAGAATAGAGGTTGGCGGTCCAATCCTCACTCCAACTAGTACATGCTGTAGCTGTGACCTTAGGCAAGACCTTGGGTGGATGTATTTTTTAGAGAGATTGGTGGTGTGTTTGGTGATTGTCCGAGATGTTTTAGGCTTGGTATAGCTCCCATGTCAGTCTGCCCCTGGCCAACTGTGGTTACAGTGGTTACCTTTATCATTGTGTAATTGTGGAGTGAATTAATAATTGTTCTAGAAGAATTTTTAACAGACAATCCTGGTAACAGAAAACTAGCTATAGTCTTGTGTAGAAGAAAGATATGCATTGAAAAGTTATCTTTTATCTGTCTTTATTGGAAGCATCATAAAGTTAAGTTCTCAGCCGTGGGACTCGCAGATGGATCTCGGTGGAAAGGCCTCTGACTTAAATCCGACAGAGACATTACAGCATCGGTGTGAATAGAGAGGTGAGAGGGCAGTGGTCGGCGTGGCATTGCTGTGACACATTATCGCCGGTCACCTGTCTGTACGTGTCCCGCCGCATATTACCCACAATGCCCTGCTCTGGAGTCACTCCCCGGGTGTATGTGAGAGTGAATGTGGGCAGTGTGCCTGGTGTCAGCTCCGCGGTCACACTGCCCATCAAAACTACACGCCTTTTGTGACTTTGACGTTGCTCAGCCAGGTCAGCGTGGAAAGCACATTAGACACTTTTGCAAACAATAATCACCAAAATAATACTCCAGTGGATAGAATACAAACTGAGTATAATGCACAGGGTATAATACAGCACAGCCCAAAGAAGTTACTCAGAAGCAGGGCTTAGGAGCTTAAAGCTGTGCTTAGAAATATTTGCATTTTTGCATTTTCAGTAAAGGTCAGTGATGGGCCAGAAATAATTTGATTTCATTGCAGAGGTCTGTGCTCATTGGGTTGCTGTGTGATTTTTAGTTGAAGCAAGTGGTTTAATGCTACAGTATAGTACAGTGGTGTACTAGTAACAGGTAGTTTTTTCTAAAATAATATTGTGCATGTATTCCACATCGCCACATCACTGATGTTGTTTAGCTTTTGTACCACTCATGTTTTCACTGTTTAACAACCAAGCACATAAAGGTAATGGTTAAGAGCCTTTAAATAATATATATGTTTGCCATTATATAGTTAATCCATTTGCAGCTGTATTGTTGGTCATAAATGAATGATATTGCTTATTCTACCCCTGTAAATGATACTACATGTGCTAAAGTCCTCATTTGCTGTGCAGTGTGATAAGCAGGTTGATATCAGTTTGTTTCTAGGCCTCATCAGATTACCCACAGTGCCTCAGTCCAGGGTCAGTGTTAGTATGAATGGACCAGTGCTGGTGTCACCTCAGTGGTCACAGCTCTCATCAAAACTTCTCGTCTTTTGTGAGCGGTCTGAGGCGTCGCACAAGGGCTGAAAAGAACAATATTGTGAGGTGAAAGTCAGACAAACATACTTCCTGCCTGAGCGAGGCAGCTGCACAACACAAACGCACAAAACCCACAAAAGACCACAAACAGGCCTTGGAAGCTCTGAGGTCTGTTGCCGGTTCAAACCTGGCCTTACGTCTGGGCTACGTTAGGCCCTTAGTAATAATAGCATTGATTTATATAGAACTTTTTTCAAATGCCAAAAGAGTCCATTGTTTAGTCACTCCACAGTCACACTAGTGGTGCTGGTGGTAACTGTAGTCACACACGTGTCCTGGGACAGACTGACAGAGAGTGCTCCACTTTTGCCTTTCCGACCATCATGAACCACACTAGTCTGATGCAGGCAAAGTGGGTTGAGTGCTTTGCCCAAGGCCTGGTTTATTAAGGATTAGTCCTGGCTCAATTCTTGGTTCAGTCTTGGTTTAGTTCTTCATTCAGGCCTGGTTTAGTTCTGGCTCAGTCCTGTCTGGTACAGTTCTTGGCTTAGTCCAGGTTTAGCTCTTGGTTCAGTCCTTTTTTAGTCCTGTATCAATTCTTGGTTGATGCCTATTTTAATCCCAGCTCAGTTCTTGCTTCAGGTCTGGTTCAATTCTGGTTAAGTCCTGTTTTAGTCCTGCTTTAGTCCTGGTTCACTGCTTCACTTTGTGTATTCTAATGATTGTAACTAATAGGCGTGATTGTGTGAAATGGCCCCGTGCTGGCTTCAGGGTCCCTTTGGAGATGAGCTCATTCTGATGTTCATACACAGATCAGGTGACTGTCAAGCTCGTTACCATGAAAAACGCCTATGTCGCCATGGTGAACAATCCCAGTGTTGTTGGAAAAAGTGTAGAGTTTCTGATGGAGAATGATGGACATAGAGATAATGTACTGTCTGTCCTTATTTAGTCCTGGTTTAGTCCTGGTTTAGTCCTGGTTTAGTCCTGGTTTAGTCCTGGTTTAGACCTGGTTTAGACCTCATATAGTTCTGGTTTTGCCTATATTTAGATTTGGCACAGACTTGACATAGAAGTGAACCAGTGAACTAATATCCACACACAGCCTTGCAAAATAGCATTTTTCCATTCATTTTAACAGGGGTGAATCTATATTGTATTTGTTTTAAAGTTTCTAAAGTTAAAGTGAATGTTAAAGGTTAGACTAACCATTTCACAAAACAGTGACGTACCTGTATATTCACTGGTTTGGCTGTAGAAAATGTTTTTTGACTGAAAAATGTTACTTCCTCATTTAATTAGAATGCAGCTAGCAGGAAGGGAACTGTCATCATAGATATTAACAGGAGCTGCCTCATTACCTATTTTGCGTTGTGACGCAACGGTGGCCATCTTGTGTAATTCAATGTATGTCTGAAGTCTATAAAAGATCATATTTTATTTTTTTCAACCGATTTTTTAAACCGTTTGGTTTGTTACACATGTAAAGCAGGTGTCTATGATAGAGTATATGCTTGTAAAGTTAAACAGTGTAGTTTTTCATTCCTAAATGCTTTGCCATATTTAACTTTAACTGTTAACAAAAAAGAGCATGCAAAAAAATGCATTAACAGTATTTTTGATTCAGATAACCAGTTGCCTACTGAAATATGAACACAAGGTGTGAATACAATTTGCTAAAAAATAATCAGTGCACTCCTGCCCCTGAGTGGACTACCGGTATGCATGTTGTCTTGGCATCATCTTCAAGATGGCTGCCACGTGGTCGCACCTGACAACAGGGGATGAGACATCTCCTGTTAATATCTATGGTTGTGATTCTTCTGTACAATCAAGATGGAATCTTGGAATCTCCCTTCCCTGATGTTTATTTTCAAACGCATCTTAAATATCTGTCTTATTCTTAACAAAGAAAAGCTTTTTAGGCTTAAAAAAAATATTTTTTACTTAACACAGACAATATCACATCAAACTATGTAAAAATTACAAAAACATGAAAATGTGTCATATTCACTTCACTCAGATTTTTGGTGATCGATGGATTAAACCTGAGCATGCACTGACAAACCTAAAAATCAGCATTTAGCTCAATTCTAATATTATGTGCTAATCAACATACATTAAATAAACCATCAGTTTGTGAATGTTTTCCAGTCAGGGTCTGGCATTAGTTACGTTAGCTGATACTGTATGTTGTGAGTGGTCAAAACCAGCTTGTTTAATATTTTGCTATATAAGGTGGCTATTGGAATGTGCCTCTTTTTTATACTGTTTACAAACAACTAGGGTCTATAGACTTGGCTTAGAGCTGGTGACCTGGTGCAGATGTGGTGTGGCCTGGCTGTGGGCTGACTCAGTGGGCCTGTCATTAGTCATGGGTAAAACACACTATGGATTCCCCGGCCCTCCACAAATCGATACACATTATCCCATAATCTGCTCCCCAAAGACCAGGACCTCACCGCCTTAGTGCCCCCCGTCCGGGACTAAACCTGATCCAAGCTGCTCTGCCTGAGGGGCACAGCACACACTTCCAGCACTGACCTTTTTATTTCATATTAGTCATTTTATCTGAATTCCCAAATCCCACCTGTTGCCCTATGACATAAACTTTTCTTCTTCTGACTGTCTGGGGTTTCTATATTTTTTTGTGTGTTTGTAGATTTGAGTGGGCGTCCCAGCTTTGTGAAGGTGTTCATTAACCCCAGCAGCCACAGAAAGGAGGCAGTGCACGTTTACCGTGAACATGTGGCCCCACTTTTCAAAATGGTCGGCCTGCGCACCGACATCACAGGTCTGTACACACACCCTACTGTGCATAATAATCACTACAGTTGTCGCAACAATATTTGGATTATTTAGATTATAGCAGACCTGTCCAAAATGTGGCCTGGGAGCCAGTCATAGCAAGATTTAATTATGCCATCAGCTTCAAGAATTAAATTGCTTTTGGCCCCATAAGCCAAATGTAGTACTTAATTTTTAAGTAGCTTTGAAGTCAAAACAGTTCAATCTTCCCATTTGTGAGTAACTTACCTGGCTTCTGCACAGAGGCCAGCTAAGAGTTGTAACTGGGACATTTGTAGTAGAACAGAGAAGGAAGGAAACATTTAAAAAAAAAAAATAACCTTGATATACTGTAATTTGTTATGAGTATGCACTCATCAATATTTAGTGCATGCTCATAACAGATTACAGTATACCACTAGGTAGAGAATGCAGACTTAACCTGGAAGAATAGTTACCCAATCTGAGAATAGCTTGATTCTACAGTAATAGACATATCTCTGTAAACTGACATAACACATTTTTGTTGTAACTTTCTGTAAATGATTACTCTATGAATAAATATGAAGGCCTTTGTTTTTATTAGTGCTCAGTGAACGGCGCTCATGTACAGAGGTCAGTGATAATGGCACTCTCTGGTTGGTAGGTAACCTGATCCTTGGAGACGGGTCTCGCTCCATCTGTTCAACCTGTTCACTTTCCTCCTCCTCTACTGCTCTTTTGCCAAATTCATACACTATATATTTTTATCCTTTAGATGCTAGCAGCCATTTAAGTGTGAAAGAAAACCTTGAAACAGCTACAGTGCTATAGTTATTTCAGTGAAAATGAAAAACAGTTTGGTTAGGGCTGGACAATACATCGCAAAATTATTGTTATTGCAACATCAAGTCCGTATCGAAAAAACCCCCGCAATAATTGCCTTGACTAATGTATAGTTTCAAAAGTCACATTTTAGTGATTTAATAGTCCTATGTAGGCCTTGTTTTAGTTCTCATTTAGTCTTTAGTTTGATTTTAAATCTATTTTGACCATATTCAATATTGTGATATCAACATATTTGCCAAAGTAGGACTTAATTAAACTTGCATCAAAATATGTTTCCTGAATTTACTTTGGCCTTGCTTTAGTCCTAGTTTAGTCTTTGGTATCACAACATTTAACATGTAAAACTAATGTACTGCTGTAATGATGGCTGAAACCAGTTGAAGCATTTTGCAGATGAGCTAAGTAATATGCCTTGATGGACATTGCCTCTCTTCTGTGGCAGATGGTCATATATCCGCTGTCCCAGTTTTTTTGGCCAGACTCAAAGTGACCACACACATGAACCCTATCAATGTCCTTCTCAGTGACTGTCCATCTGTCCACTCTCCCGTTAAGAGAACATCCAGACAATGTCTCAAATGTGTCCTCATATTTTTAACTGGGCTAGCCTCTGTACAATTTGCAAATCATTTGGTGCATTTGACTTTTTTAATAAACAATGTCCAAAATCCCTAAATACAAGCACACTGCCCGGCCAAAACAAAAGTCACCACCAAAAAACATTGGACCACCCTTAGCTTTGATTACGGCACACATTCACTGTTTTGATAAGCTTCTGCAATGTCACAAGATTTTTTTTCCATCCAGTGTTTCATTAATTCTCGAGCACATCCCAAAGGTTCTCAATGTGGTTAAGGTCAGGACTCTGTGGTGGCCAAGCCATGTGTGAAAATTATGTCCGATGCCCAATGAATCCTGGCATTGGGGAAGAAAAAAATCCATTGATGGAATAACCTGGTCATTCAGTATATTCAGATAGTGAGCTGACCTCATTCTTTAGGCACATAATGTTGCTGAACCTGACCAACTGCAACAGGCTCTTACCTATTATTTGCTTAGTTAAATCCAGGTGGTGACTTTTTTTTTGGCTGGACATTGTAAATGCTGAAGTTCCTACAGTCAAAAGGGCAAGGCTATGGTACACTTAAGTGTCCCAGGAGGATGAGGGGTCCACATTCTTTAAAGGAGGAACCACTGGCCCACTCTGTAGGTCCCAAGTCACATAATGCATATAAATAATGAATCTACTGAGAAGGCCCAATGTTAAGAGCCATTTTAGAGCAGTCATCAGTTTGTCTCTCCAGTTAGCGGTGACACACTCTGCAATCCTTTATTGTTCTGAAATTTCTTTTTTACACTTTTCCCAAACTCGGAACTCAGCTTCTGATACGATTCTGATCCTCTCACAACTCACTGTGGTTGGTAAAGCTGTCTGTCACTCAGTGGATGAAAAGGGTTGCATTGGGAAGGACATCAATTCACGCACAATGCTGATCTATTCACCTTTGTACCTACTGTACTGTTACTTTCAGTGTACATTTGTTGATAATATTCTGGCCTTCTGTTTGTGCAGTGACAGAGAAAAAGGGCCATGCACTCTCAGTCATAAAAGAATGCAAACTGGACCAGTATGATGGGTGAGTTTGTATTCAACAATTATTACAGTTCAGTCGTGATCTCTTTTCTGTGGTCCCAAAGTGTAAAGAATGCTTCTAACATACATTTCTGGTGAGAAGTTCAGATTAGTCAATAGTCCTTTTCTGTCCATGGTCTGAACACAGTCACACATCACCTGCTGCTTGTGTAAAAACACTAAGCCCAGTTGGTTTATTAACTCATGACCTTAAAACACAGTGACCCAGACTCAGAACACAGGTAAACAATCGTGAGGACACCAGGTGATCACAAGCTCTGCAGCATCAGAGATAAATGCTAATAAAAATGAAAGTCATTTTACAACTGAATATCAGTAATAAAGAACTGGAACTTGAATTTCAGAAGAGCAGGCCCTGTTCTGTTGTGTGTTGTTTAAATGTTTTATGTGTATATAATTTAATGAAGATAGCAGAGATAGCTAAAAACAATCCCTCAGAAGGCTAATTAAAGACCCATCAGGCCTTGCTCTGCGCTGGGTGTAAGCAGCTTTAGCGCTCAGCCTCATAAACTTTAATGTGCTTAGTGCAGCTTAGCTCGCTGCTGCTAAGCTAGCCCACTGTGTGTGTGTGTGGAATTGGTTGAAGCTTACATTTGCCAATTAGCCTGGCTGTCACCATGACAACTAGGACTGGTTGTCACTACGGTGATGGAGGTTTTAGGTAATCTGGAAAGAGGAGCCATCACTCCTACACCTTTCATTAACAAGTATTCAACAAGTATTCAACAAGACAGTGAACATTAAGGCCCCAAACAGACTTCTACAGGTTCTGTATTGCTGGAAGCAGGCATCCGAAGTGGTGTCGTTGTGTGTGCCCTGTGGCCACTCTAATCTGCTAAACTGGGCGTGGAAGTGAAAACGGGCTTGATGTTGTGACTGATGCACGGAAAACACGTACAGTCTGTTTGGGGTCTAAGGCAAAACAAGACAATGAATACGAGAACAGAACAAAAACACTAATTATTGAATCAGTATTAGGGGTGGCGATGTGTTTGAAAGTGGCCCTGTGTTTCAGAGTGGTGGTGGTGGGAGGGGATGGCTCTGTGGCTGAGGTCTGCCATGCCCTAGTGCTAAGGGCTCAACTGGATTCAAACTCTGGACTAGACAGTCCTGAGAGAGCCACTCTGCCCCTGGGCATCGTCCCTGCAGGTCAGATGGTGTACTGTGCATTAGTTGTAGTGTCCATACTATAATACTGTAGTCCCTTTAGTGTCCTTATTTCTGTCACCCAGGTTTTTAAAAAGCCATCTGGACATGGTTTGTAACATTGAAGACATCTTTCATAAAAAAACTTTGGATTAGCTTGAATCCCTGGGCTGTTGGAATAATTAAATGTCTCTCTTATTAGCAGTTATGCGGCCTCTACTTGAGAGGGTGGGTAAACAATTCTCCAAACATCTTGAACTCTCAATATCATGTCCAGATGACTTGCTTTAAACCTTGTTTTGACAGCCACCTCTGCAGTACTAGAGTATTGTTTCTGTACATTCATGTGACTGAGATGCTCACCTGATGCTCATTGTGTTTGGGTGCTTTAGGATCCACAGACATTGTGTCCTGTTCAGTTCATGGAGTGCGGGACCCTGTCACGGCAGCGCTGCACATCATACTTGGTGAGTTCTCTACCTGCACATGTAGACCTACAGACTTTTTGAAATGCCGGCAAACTAATCCCGGACAGTCCCCACTCCAAACTTCACAAACATTTCCCCTCACATACCCCCCCAAAACAAACGTACACTCGCCCGCAAATAGTCCGCTGCAGTACCCGACAATAAATCAATCCCGCAGCTTCAGAAGAGTTATGAGCACAGACACATGGTTTAAAATGAAGGCATTATCAATAAAATAGTATGGACCTTAAACATTCTACAAACAAAGCAGACAGC
>JAVQKC010065715.1:0-11985 GCA_036025475.1 Philypnodon macrostomus
GGTGAGGGATAGAATAATTCTGAGCATACAATGAAAAACTGTGGTTGTCAACATTTCTGTAAGGACTTGTCCAGTAAAATCACTGGCAGCGGGGGGGGGGGGGGGTCACATGGTTGGAAACATGGATGAATTTACCATTGCAAAATACTAATGTTCACACGGTTCGCATTCATCCATCCAGGCCATTCATTTAACATTGACAGGTTTTGTTAACCAATCAATGGGAGTTTTATAGTTCAGACTAGATTACTGTGTTTTATTACATTCATGTATTAGGAAAAGGTGACTGACTGGCCATTGTGCAGGGTGTGCTCTACTCTACCATAGTTGCTGGGATTGGCTCAATGGGAATGGTGAAATGTGAATGAAAGTGATTGATGATGATTGTTTTGTATGTATTAATGCCATATTTGTCTTTATTGTGTCTTTTTCAGGTGATGGCCCTTGCCTTGGCTCTCGTCTGCCTAACCAGCCTTACAAATGGTTGTCCTACAAAGAGGTGAGTGTCACATAACAACTGTCAACATAATGATCTATTTATGTTCTTGTTTATATCACAGTAGCGTTTGTGTTGAATAAACAGGCTGTCAACAATTAGCACTTAATGTAGCCATATAATCACCATTGTGATACTTCAGATCTGCCCAGCATCAGTTTGAATGAGGGAATTATGGTCCAAAAGATTTTTTTTCCAAACCTGCTCAAGATAATGTTACATTTTGAAACATTGAAACCCCCATTAATTGGTGGCCCCCTTTACCTGAACACGTGTGGCCCCCTTTACCTGAACACGTGTTGCCCCCTTTACCTGAACACATGTGGCCCCTTTACCTGAACACGCGTGGCCCCCTTTACCTGGACACATGTGGCCCCTTTACCTGAACACGTGTGGCCCCCTTTACCTGAACACACGTGGCCCCCTTTACCTGAACACGTGTGGCCCCCTTTACCTGAACACGTGTGGCCCCTTTACCTGAACACGTGTGGCCCCTTTACCTGAACACGCGTTCATAACTATAATAGAACATAACTCTCCATTAATGAGTTTAGTGATGTATTTATCTAGATAAGCCCATGTCTGAGTCACCACATTATAGTATCTATTTTAAGATCCAGTGATGAAACAAGTCATTCAAGTCCCAACAAATGTTTGGAAATAAACTAGATTTCAACATATTGTATCTTTCCTGTTCCCAGGAAAAGTCTGGACAAGTGTTTTTTTGTGTGTGTCACAAAGCCCACAGCACTCTCCAGAAATCAGAGAGTGACTATAGTTTAACAGATGTGGGTTGATAAAGTGTGTAAAAAATAATAACATCGATCCAAAAATAATTTTATGCTGTTGGGCAAGATTAAGATTAAGATTAATTAACAAAAATATGCTTCACGAGCCAGTTCCCTGACGTAAATATTACCTACTTATTTGCACCAGTTCTTGTAGCTTTCAGTTAGTAATAAGTGATTTTTATTAGTATTATTTCAATTGATCTGATTAATTCTATTTTACAATAATGATACAAACTTTCTTCAAAATACTTCTTCAAATTAATAAATATTTCTTTTTGTCTTAGTTATATGCGTGTACAAACTATTGAAGCATTAATGACAAACACAAGTCATATTTACTTCACACACTCTACTGTATTTACTCTTGTACCAACTTGAAAGTTTTTTTTAATATATGAATCACTGTTAATAGATTTTTCCATTCAAAGTCATATAATTACCTCCTTTCAGGTGAATGCGCGGGCAGAGCACCTGGGTTCGGGCTTGTTGGCCCAGGGCTGCCAGCCCAACCCCAACCAGTTCATCGGAGTCTTCGCCCAAAACAGGCCCGAGGTATTTTTCTGTTTCTGTTTCCATTCCCTCTTCTTTGGTTCTTTCGTCACTTTTTCACACCCATGGGATCAGACCAACCTGTCTGTTTACAGAAGGTCTGTTTACACTAGTAAGAAAAGTTACAATCAGATTTTGAGAGATTGATATTTACAGTCGTATGTGGGGATGGGCAATGTTTTCAGTCTTACACAGAAGACTACTGTTATCAGTGTCTTAATAGAACATTTTACCCCCATTTTAGCTAAAAACTAGGATCAATTCTGCTTTATCTGTATCTGGGCCGTGGTTTAGCTCAGTCGTGTTGTGGGTTCGAATCCGGCGGACGACAGTTTGCCGAAAGTCACTCCCCGCTCTGCTCCCTGATTTCCTGTCAGACAACTGTCCTATAAAATGAAGCCGAAAAATGGCAAAAACATATCTTATCATACCAATAGTGGGTGTGGACCAAAAGTCAACCACACGTCATGTATACAATTCCAGTAAACCACAGTTTCAATGGTAAGTTTGCTTCATCAAATGTGGTTTTACCGAACAACACTTGAGTCAGAAAGTGGGAGAAAGTGTTTTGGACAGTGAAAACCAGTGAAGTGAAGGTGACGTGTGTTTTGGACTCTCAGATGGAAATCCTGTTTAAGGGTAATACATGTATGCTGAACAAGACATGGAATTTTCAACAAAATGTACAGAAAGTAACATGGTTTTTGTGGGATCGGAAATAAAAAATAAAATTGAAACGCTGCTTTACCGTGTTTAGTCCTGACTTCAGCGGAAGACCTGTGTTTGCTGTTTGGTTCATATGGGACTTTTGTGCTAAGCTAAAACATCACAAAAACAGCTTATGTTCTGCACCTGTCAGCATGGTGTACAGAAACCAACCAAAAATATTTGAACAATATTTTGTAAAACGTTGCTCTTCTTCTCAGCAACTGAACTTTGACCGCTTCTGTTGCAGTGGTTCATCTCCGAAATGGCCTGCTACACCTACTCGATGGTGGTGGTTCCTCTTTATGACACACTGGGGGCAGACGCCATTCGGTTCATCATCAACACAGGTGCAAACACAGAACTTTCTGATATGTTTTTTCATGTACAGTATTTTCTAGGGCTGTGCAATTAATAGAAATAAATAATAGAGACAAAAAATTGTAGACTAATTTTGTGTAGTATGGATTTTATACAGTTGATGGCTTGAGCTAAAGTTAAAAAAAGATATATAAAGTTAATTTCTTTACATAAGATTAATAGATCAATATTAAATAAAACAATATGCTAAATATCAAGCCTAATAAACCAATAAATAATAGTTCAATTATGACCAAAATAATTGTGATGATTATTTTTCTAAAATCAAGCAGCCCTAGTATATACTGTAGATTACTTCATGTAAGTGACAAAACAATGAAAAACATTCCATTAACATTCATTTTTTTTATCAGAAGCTTTAAAATAATGTATATACGATAATAAATATTTTATATGTAACATTATTAAGCAGAGAGTAAGAATCAAGAAGAATTCTAACATATATCATCATAAGTTTCTACTGCAACTATATGTCTTTACTTATAGGCAAATTATTGAGAAGTAGCGAATAATGTATAAAGGTCATGGTTTTGTGAGATATTAACATAAATAAGACGCCTGCCACAGAGAGATGCATAGACAGGTAACCACTGACATTGACATTCACATAGACAGTGGGAGTGGAGAGAACCCACAATAACATTGAGAAGACATCCAGATACTGTAGCCTGATTTATTTTGATATTATGCATAATTATTGACAAAAAAAACATATTTCCTTTGATTTTTTATAGTGTTATCTAGTCTTATTTACGTCTAATCACATAACATATTACATAATACATATTACATATTAACATACAACTTGAAATACATCCTTGGCCCAACTCTGTATATTCTTTTTCTTTTGTTCTTTTTGATTTCTCGTTTTACTGGTTGTTCACACAAGGGAGGGTCGCTCTTGTGTGCTCATGTAATTTCAGCTGAGATTTCCACCGTGATTTGCGACCGAGCGGAGAAGGCCCAGGTTTTGGTGGAGAACGTGGAGAGGAAAGAGACTCCATGTTTGAAGAGAATAATTCTGATGGACGCCTTCGACCTGATGCTGGTGGACAGGGGGAACGGCTGTGGGGTGCACATACAGGCCTTGCACGAAGTCGAGGTATGAACTGTGAGAAAATAGGTCTCTGTTCAAGTGCCATATTATTGGACAGAATGAACATAAACCAGGTCTAAATAAGGTCAGAACAATTAAGCTCCACGACCTGATTTTTCTCCTTTGCACTTATTATTGTGATTCATGCATGAGGCAGTGGAGCGTCAGGGACCAAGACATTGTTTTGCACGGTTTATAGCTTTATAGGCTAAATCATGACTATAATACATCCACTAAAGTAGATCAAAACAAGGGCAAACCTAAACAAGATCTAAATAAAAATGAATCCATGTCTGAATTAGGTCTAAATCAAGCCTTAACCAGGGCAGATTCATGTCCACAGAGCCTTGCTAAGGACTGCACTTTTGTAATTATAATGTGTTCAATTCAAGTGAATAATAAACACAGCTGTGTGTCAGGCTAAAGCAGCCAACCTGTCTATTTCAGTTCCAGGTAGTTCAATAAGAATCTAGACAGACCCGACAACTAGTGGAGAGAGGGAAGAGCTGCAGGGTGCACATACAGGCCTTGCAGGAAGTCGAGGTAGATTTGAAATGATAATGTGGGCAATATTTAGCATCAAAAGTTATGTTTACATTCAGTTTGACTACATTGAGCGGACATGAGCTGACTGTATTCATTTTGTGTCTGGTCAGCTAATTTCAAGTCTCTCAGGGCAGATGACTGTAGTCATGTGAATGTAGTGAGACTTTTTCATTGAGTCACTAACAAGGAAATGTTATTGTTTGTCATCAACTAAATCCACTAGCTAAAAGTGTCCTCCAACAGTGCCAGATCATAATATTTTCATTACAAAATCTCTTTTAAATAAGATGAACCACCATTTGGGAACCAGTGGACTATTGTGATCTATACCATTGCACCAGTAAAAAGGAATTTCTATTTTACATAACAACATGTATAACTATGACTTGCAAAAGAATACATTTGATCTTTTTGTATTTCACACTGAATGACTACATCAGATAACTGCCATAGATAAGTCATGCTTAGTCTAATAGTGGTGCATTGTTTAGCCCCACACAGTCGAGCACAACAAACGCAAAGGCATCCGTGAAATCTCAACAAATATGTAGCACTGTAGTAAGTTTGAGCTGGTTTGGAAAAAGGCCATGCTACCTCGTGTGTATCTGACATACATGTTGAGATGGCTGTCATTTTTATGCCTCAAAAACACCCGGATAATCTGGTTCAACTGGTCTTTACTGGAAATTATTGCACACTCTGTGAGCATAACTCAAACCTGAGACAGACCAAGCTATTTAACAGTAACATATTTGAATTTGCCACATTTCACGTATTCTGTACATTGTGGAAATATTGTCTTCAAACTGTGATTAACTTCAGGGTTCAGGGTGTACCCCGCCTCAGGCCCAAAGTTCCAATGTGGCCCCTAATTGGAAAAATCAGAATTACAGTTTATCCTCATTTCAGCATTTCAAACTCTGATTATGGGCTCTACCGACAGAGCTAAACTGCAGCCCAGGGTACATTGTTTAGTCTTTTGGCTCTGCTTCATGTAAATAGAATACTCTGAGAACCGTTGACAATAAATCCATTAACTAGTATAGTATGAAATAAATATTATAACATTAAAAAAGAATGTTCTGATATTTTATGTGTAAGGTTTAATAAATTGTGTTGTGTTCACAGGCGCTGGGCAGAGACCATCACAGAAATCCTATTGTAAGTAAAAATAAAACTGCTAATTGTTACATTAACCCGGAGTATTTAGCTAAAGACACAGATCAGGATCTGATGATGCGGGTCAGATTTGATCGAATACTAATCTTGCTTTTTGTTGACACCTTTTTGACAGTGATTACGTCTGTTTATTCAAGGTGTAGTCTGTAAGTTTCCCCAAATAAGAAACAAATAAAACATGATTCAAACTGACTAGCTGACTCTGTTGGATGATCTAATGTAGGTTGTCTGTAGTCTGTAGCGGCCAGAGGAGGGACTACAGTAAAATAATAATTATGACAGATACTTTACATTCAGATAATGCATTTTTCAGAATCTTACAGACTACACCTTTAATGTGAGAATGGATGCTTCTGTAGTATTAAGCACAGTATCATTGATATAGTGTTTTTCCTGTAGTCTGTAGCGGCCAGAGGAGGGACTACAGTAAAATAATAATTATGACTGATACTTTACATTCAGATAATGCATTTTTCAGAATCTTACAGACTACACCTTTAATGTGATAATGGATGCTTCTGTAGTATTAAGTTTTTTCACATTTTATCACCATGTGTTTTTGTCCCACAGCCTCCATCACCAGACGACCTGTCCATTGTGTGTTTCACCAGTGGAACCACAGGTAATTCACTCTTAAGTTAGTCACTCTGATCTTCCAAACTGTTTGTATATTCAACAGAAAATGTTTTTTTTTGTCTTAAATGTAATTTCATATTCATTTAACCGTACCTACAGTAATCCAATCACTCAGATCAGTGCAGTCCTTGTGCCAGCCCGAAGCCCAGTCCAATGGACAGCATTCCACCAATCAGAGAGAGTTAGTTTTAGATAGACTTTTATAATTGCTTTGGTAGTATTAAAGCTGAGTGGAAACTGCTGTTTCTCATAGATTCACATACACCCCTGAATGGATAATATGTATTTATTTCACTTTTAAGTAGAAAAAGATATATTTAATAAGTATATTGTGTATGTAATTGTATAAGAATATTCAAACTATTTCCCATGCTAGCCACTGTTAGGCCCCACAACAAAACAATGTTGCAGTACCTGATTTTGTTAAAAATAAATTAAAATTAAAATTAAAATTCAATAAAACAGTCTCACACAAACCAGGAAGTATCAGAATAATGAGCAGCGGTCTGAAGTTGGCTTTTAATTCTTTGAAGTAAATCATAATAATAGCTGTGAATAAACAGCTCCCTCCCATTATCCCCAATAGGTTCTAGTTTTTAATAGAAAGACCCTTATATTCCAGCCCACAGAGGGTCTCAAATGAAAAAAAAAACTCAAATCAGACTTCTGGTATGATGTACTATTGACTGTGTTATTGTTTTTGCTAAGTAAATTAAAACTGCAAGCAGTGACAAAGGGCCCTTGCAACCCCTTGGACTGCGGAAGGGGGGGCCGCATCACTCAGCAAAGTTTGTAAAAGTTACAGGACTTTTTATGCATTACAAAATGGACGCCTTATAAAGAGCTTGTCACGACCACACATATGACTTCCTGTTGGACATAGGTCATGTTCCCAATTAAGTACATGTACCAAAAATAATTTCTCTATGTTTACAAGAAAGGGCTTTTCTAGATGTCGCTATAAGTTTCTAGGGGGCGCTAGAGCCCTGTTTTTAGATCATTTGTTTTACTGTGCTCGGGCTTTAAACTCGTCCACTTCCTGACCTAAATATCTGGTAAATATTAGGTACTGCAGCTTGACTGGTCTAAGCTCAACAAACATGTGAAAGGCATCTTGAATTCTACAGCATATTTCAGGAACTATTTACCAGTGCGGTGATATGTTGGTTCCATAGCCACTTACCATGACGAAAACTGTGATATCTGCTGATTGAAATATACATTAAAACATTATTTCAGAACAGAAAATATAACAAACATCAACTAATCTACACTTTGTTTGTATAGCCTTTAAACAACCCTTCCTTTTGTAGAGATTATCAGATTGAACAGGATGAGAGCTGATGATACATAGTTCCTGTGAACTGTGGCTTTGAGGACACATATTCTCTAATGTAGGCCGAATGTACATTATGAAACCAGGTTTGCATTCAACTCAGACACAAAGTCACCTGCATGTGGGCTTAGTATGCTGGCAAGATCATATGTAGATAAAAAATATACATAAATATTCAAAATTACATCATAACTTTCCAATTATTGCCAAAGAATTGTTTGAAAAGATGACAATAGTCGTTCTTCCTCTTACATTAAGTCTGTTGCTACATTCTTAACAGTGTCACTTCCCTTTTCCACTGTGGCATCTTTGGGATATTTCTGTGAAAAACACCTAAGAAGTATAACAATAAAAATACTATAGTTTTTAACCTAATACCCCGGAGAGTTTTAATGCATTTTTACATTAACTGCAATGACTGAGCAATTGTTTTGTATAGATTGTCTCCATTTGTCCAAAAAGGATCTATACTCCCTCGTTTATCTATGTTTAATGCACTGTCACTCAAATTAAAAGAAAAATCTAAAGAAGATGATTGTATGACTCATGTACCCCCGGCTCTTGCCTGTCAACGCCTGTCTGCTGCGGATGCTAGTGTTTTTTGGTCAGTCTCAAGCCCTGGTTTAACAAAGGCAGTTCATGTGAGGAGATCTATTTACTTCACAACACAGAGTCCCGAGCACAGCGCCCTCTGCTGTTGCCATTACTACATATTACTAGAATTTCATAACAGCTCCTTTTGCTGCAACTTTGACATTTTTCACAGAAATCTCACCAAGATGCCGCAGTGGAAAAGAGAAGTGACCAACCATGAAGCAATCCGCGAATCCTCAAACATGACTTAGACATAACACTTATGGAAATAGGACAGTCAACTTCAACGGGTTCATATCTGAGTTAATAGAATATTTAATTCATAAATAGCCCCTTATCCTTAAATGACATGGGCAGAGGTGGGTAGTAATGAGTTACAGTTACTCAGTTACATTTACTCAGTTACATTTTCCTGAGTACCTTTTTAAATACATTGTACTCCATAGAGTATCTTTACTGCACAATACTTTTGACTTTTACTTGAGTAATAGTATTTTGAAGTAACTGTACTCTTACTTGAGTAAACTCTTGTAAATGTAGAAAGAGTAAGAGCACTTTTACCACCTCTGTGTGTCGTGTAAGAACAGCTTTATGTGAAAAATGTGATGATGTGAAATTCTGTTCCTTGTGCCTTAATTTTTGAGAATATGATTTAACTGTACTCTACCCAGCTCTGGTTATTATCCATATTTACACGCCGTATAAACAGTAACTACATGTGTATTGTACTTAATGAGGTCGATACAATGTAGTTAGGGCTCAAAGTGTTTCCTGTGATTGTAAGTTTTTTGACATTGCTCATTCGTCAGCAAAAATATAAAATCAGATAACTAAACTGACCAATAATGCTTTACTCCATCTACCGTTTCAACTTGACATGACAGGCTTAACCGAGGGCACTTTCTGTTCATGTGTTCATACGTCTCTGGCATGCGTAAAAACACAGCTTAAATTGTGGACATTTTGAAGCAGATCTTCCCTTTGGTGGAGGCTACGCGCATCAACATGCAGCACACACCTTCCTGCAGCGCCTCGACATTTGTAAAGAAATATTTATAAAATAGACTTACAATGAGCGGGATGGTGCGGTCTTCCCTGTGGATCTCCAGCCGCCCGGGGACGACCACCTTGGACTGTCCGCCATGCCCTGCCCTGCCTCGGCTGCCGTCCGCGGTTGAAGGCGGCGTATGCGGCTTGCTGTCCTGCCACAGGTAATAAAACGTGCCCAAGATCCACGCAACGGTCAGAATGGCGATGGCGTTGGCCCGTATCCTGCGCATGGTGAGCCCATACGGGGAGAGGCGAGCCCGCAGCAGCCTCCGGTACGGTGCGCCGGTGATGGAGATGTGTTGAGCGGCAGCAGATGTACACAGTGGACGGGGGGAACGCTCTGCCTCGCTCTTACCAAGGCAGGCGTCCGGGATTTGCGCACTGACACTGGAGCAGGCCGGGTCCTAGCGCCGCTGCGCGCACATGCAGACGAACAAGTGGATGTAGCCTGTGTCCGCGGGCCAAGAGAAAATACTGACGATGAAGAGGAAGAGGAGGAGGGGGCTACAGTTAGAGCCAGTTTAGTTCAGATATAAATGCATTGGCTGCCTACATCATGGGTTTATAATGTTAAAAATATAAGACTAGGCTATATGTAACATTGAGATTATTGATTTGTTTAGCAGAAATAAGTGTGTGCCAAAAGTACCTTCAGTTATTATGTCTTGTATGTGATTTGGTTCAGTCTTGATATGTTCATTTTCATAATAATAATCAAATAAAACTAAACTATATGGAGGACAATCACGCCTCTATCAGTGTGCTTTACTGGAGAGTATTTACCACCAGGGTGAGAATGGCCGAGTTAGCAGTGTATACAGAGGCACAGTAACTATGGGCTTTAGGCGGAGTACACCCTGGACAATTGATATTTACATGGGTTCGGTCCTCCCTGTGTTACTGTGGGGTCACTCAGGGGACTCGCCCAAAGACATGCAAGAGAAGTGATCACTTTAAATTGTCCCTATGAATGAATGTGAGAGTGAATGGTTGTCTGTCTGTCTGTCTGGGTATGTCTCAGTGTCAGCCCTGCAACTAACTGGCCATTGTCCAGGGTGTACCCCGCCCATAGGCTCCAAGCACCCGTGAATGAATGAGCTTACCTACCTAATGAGAGCTGGAGCCTGCCATAGCAACTTTGGGATTCAAAATGTATAATATTCACCAGTTCCCATAATCGAAAAAGAGTTGAACCTAATATCACAGTCTCAGTGAGGAGGAGAGGAAGTGCACTTAGTATGTACAGAGTATTGGTCTGAGATTACATCTGTGAAGCTTGAATAAATGTGGACTTAATATTCAGTGCCAGCATCTTCTCTGCTCAAAAACACCACATCTTTCTCTTTATATAAACCTCAGCCTACTTTTGCCTGAGCTAAAGCAATCAAACAGAAATCCTAATCTGCATCTCTCTTTTCACGCTATATTATTCAATATGCATTTTGAAATTATACATTCAAACGGAGAAACTACCAGATGTCACAGAGAAGATAAAGCAATGCAGCTGACAGAAAACCTCAGGATAGTATCAGCATGAATATTCCATATTAAACACACTATGGGCACTGTGACCTGTTTGGATATGCATGAATACATTAGGCAGTCAACATCTAGTAGTGATAGTAACACCCAGAGGTCCCAGAGGGGTCCACCTTCAGTCAGGACAGGACATCTGAAGCCAAGAGGCCCCCAAGAGGCAGTGGGGCAGAGGTCTAGGTCCAAAAGAGACATTATTAAGTATTGTTCACATAACATAATATAAATCAGTATTAATGTAATATCTTAATCTTACAATAGTATCATCATAATCAGGGCTTGACATTAGTTTTTTCCCTCACTGGTCACGGTGGCTCGTCCTTTATAAAAGTTACTTCACGAGCCAGACATTAATGCTACTGTTTTGCTTGTGGTCATGGCAATACACGCTTTATTGAATTACATAGATTTTTATGATGCCGCGGCGGTAATGCAGTGGGTAGATGCTCGTCCTTCAACCGGAGGGTCGGTGGTTTGAGTCCCCGCCCGAGCACACAATGTCAGGCCCTCCCGTGGACCCACCACTTCACTGTCAAGACATTATTGCTGTTTCTTTTACGTTATAACTGAGTTCTCATTCTCTAGAAATACAAAATACGAGCAATAGCAGGATGTGGAGGACTTGCACTGATTATATTCAAGGTTTAGCTGCTTTCCCAGCTAGACTCAGACTGTTGTAATTTTTGCCTGCATGATGGTTTTTTATTGTTAGTTTTTGATTATTGCTAACTATAAACTACAATCGTAAGACTCCAGCTTTGCCACATCTGCACAGGCTTGTGTTGGACCTAATCCCATTAAAATAAGCCATATATAAATTGAATTATTCACTGAAAACACAAAACCTCTAAGGCTCTAGTTCCATTGTTGTATTAGAGAATAGAATTGTGCGGGCGGCAGTGGTGCAGTGGGGTAGGCGCTCGCCCCTCGACCAGAGGGTTGGTGGTTCGAGCCCCAGTCCGAGCACACACTGTCGTTGTGTCCCTGGGCAAGACACTTAACCCACGTTGCCTATGAATGAATGTGGTTGTGTGATTGGTGTTCGGTGGTGGTCGGAGGGGCCGTAGGCGCAAACTGGCAGCCACGCTTC
>JAVQKC010065748.1:0-14199 GCA_036025475.1 Philypnodon macrostomus
AGTTTACACCTTTATTTAACCAGGAAATCCCACTGAGATTCAGAATCTTATTTTCTGGGGAGTCCTAGCCCCAATGGGGAACCTATTGTACATGTTTTTAGTGGTAGGAGAAACTGGAGTGCCCGGAGGACACAAGGAGAACATGCAAACTCCACACAGAAGGGCCCTGACTGAGGAATTGAACCCAGGACCCTCTTGATGTGAGGCAAGAGTGCTAACCACTGGGCCACCATGCCCCACTATATATGACAGGTTTGGTAAACGATCATAGTGAGTGTTGTGAGACCTGAGCCTTTAGTGGAGCACACATGAGTCGGGAGCATCTTTACAGCAGCAGCAGCTCTGCTCTTCATTGAAAGACCCTTCTTCATTTCAGCCTGGAACCGGGCTGTGATTTTCCTTAACTGGTCATCATGCAGATACATGTTACAAAGAACCTCGTCCACCTTAAGTAATACAACACCATGTGTTTCAGTTGAGCAACATGCCAAATAAGAGTTGATGAATTTCTCATCACAAATAAAGTGTACACACATACTGTTGAATATGGGTGACCAAGACTGAAAATGGTATATTTGAAGACATGTGCATAGAGCTTACTTACAAGTCAGTGCTGTACAAACTCAAGGGTTAAAAGACTCATGTGGACAACAGTCAACAGAAATTACTCATGTAATTTCTGGCTTTTTTTAATAAGGGTTGTTAATAATTGCTTGAAGATTTAGACAGTTGGTGACAGAGTAACTGCCGATTATAGCCTTTGATCATATTATCAGTCAATCCTTATCTTTCAACAAGCGTCTGAAATGTCTTTATATTATATTAGTGTTTTTTGGTTTCTGGGCATGCACCACTAACACAGCAATCTTACCTTTTTGGTGGGATACTCCTGATGTTTAAAGGCAAAGACTGAAATCAGCTGTGCAGCCAGCATGATGTACAGTGCAGCAGCAGCATGTAAGTCCCGCCACACAATGTTTTCTGTGAATCAATGCACAATTAATCTAAATAAACTGCTGTAAATTCTATACATAAAGTCTCTTCATTTCTGCCCACAAATGCTCCGTGCATGTCATGTTGTTTTGTTCACCCAGATAGCTGCAGAGTCAGGCCGATCTCTGAACCAAATTAATCATTAACAAAAGCCAAGCCCTCATTTCACAGTCCCCCCACACTCCTTATATAGCAGTTACTTAAAGAAAAGGCATATACATATTATATACACATTATATACGTTAAAAATATATTTGGAATTATCACTTTAAATATACATACAACATCTTCCACTTAAGGGTATATCTAATGTGAGCTGTGAGCAAAATTCAAGTTATTATGTTTTACAATAAAAATAAATCCTTATCAGAGTGATGTATTTAGCTCATAGTGTATCCTGGGGTGAACTTTCATCATTTTTAATCAACATAAAATAGAAGAAAAAGCAACAAACACATGGTCACAGTGTATACTTCAAGTCTCTTATTTGTTCTTCTTTCTCCCTTTGCTCTTGTCACTGTTTTTGTTATAGTTTGTTTTAAGAGCAGTATCATGCTCTTTGGACCACTCCCTCTGCAGCTGTCGAATCATATCTTGAGTCAACAGTCCATCTCTCACAAGACGACTGGTCAGAGAGTCCATAGCGGCACCAGAGCCTCTTTGCACCCTCTGTCCTCTTGAGGTTTTGGCACCTGTAGGAACAGTGGTATCACCAGCTGATGCTGAGTCTTGTTTGCTGCTTTGAGTCTGAAGTAGGTCAGTGAGTTTTGTGTCTGACGCTCTGATGAGTCGAGTGATGTTTCTGACTCCTTCTTGAATAATGTGATCAAGTTCCTGCTGGATTTGTCTTATCAAGGTTGTGTCTGGGAACATGTCCATAAAGCGATAACTACAGTGGGAAGAATAGCACTGATTAAGTATTGGATATGATAATGATGAATCTATTGTACATTTACTATAAACAGATTACATGTACCTTAACCACAGGTAAAGATCCAACACATCATGAACTGCCTCTAGATGCACCAGATCTTTAATGTTTTTTGGTGAAGACACAGGCCAGCCTATGTGCCGACAGACCCATTCAAACGTCAGAGGTTCATCTCGACTGAACTGACGAGCAAACTGAAAACACACAAAATTCAGAAATGCCGCTTGTGAAAAACAACTAACACGGGTAATCTATTGCACAATCCAGTGATGCAACTCTCTCACCTTTAGGAAAGAGGTGCATACAAAAGGTTGTTTCTTGTTGATCGGAGCGGTGCAAAAGACGTAGCGAGACCTCAGGTTTAAAGGGATATGCTGAATCATATCCGCCAGGAACTTAAAGTCATCAATGTTGCAGACAAAATAGAGACCGTCCACCTGAGAAAGGCTCACAAAAATGTCCTGATAGGAGAATAAAGTTCAGAGTAAATATTGTCTCACACTCAGATCCTGTGCTTATTTAGAAAGAGGGGTGAATATATTGTCATACTCACAACAAGGTTAGACAATGTGGCATCCGGCAGATGGTAGGCAAACATCTCAATCTGTTCAGGAGTGGGATGAAGGCCTGCAGTCTGAAAGTGTAAAGAGCAAACATAGAATGCAATGAATAATCAAATTAAAAAACAAGTATTTAAGGAGAATGGACTCTGTTTGCCTATTACCTCTATAGGCTCCACTGATTGGTTAAGTATTTCCTTTAAGACCAGAAGATCATCTCTGTGCATCGTTGTTACTTCTCCCTCTTTAAACTTTGAAGAAAACCTATGCACACATTTGATACATGATTTGTTTTTTTTTTTTATTTTGTCTTATGTATTGAAGTCGTTGATAGTATATTTGTAGCTCACCTGCCTGCACGACCTGCGATCTGCAGAGCCTGTGAAGTGCTGATTGTCTCCATGTGTTTTTCTCCTTTTTCATTAACATTTGGCTTCACTAGGCTATTGAAGATGATCCGTTTAATACTCCTGAAAATATATGTATAAGTTAACCACTGATTATGTAAAACAAGCAAATGTGTGGAGAGAAAAAACAACCGTACAGGTTAAGGCCCATGCCAATAGCATCGGTAGCCACCAATATCTTACAGGGATCATCTGGGTCATTGAATTTTTTGGCCTGGGACAGTTTAGTACCTGCAATACAAAATCATCCTTAAGTCTAAATTGTATATTCATTCAAATTAAAATCCCAGCACACACTCACCTGGAGGTAAGCTCCCATAAATCACAGCACATTCAAGTCCTCGGGCCTCGATCTGTCTGCTTATGGAGTATATGTCGTTTTTACTGAAGCACACAATACAGTCTCCTGGTCTCAGATTGTCTAACGTGTTCAGTGCTTCATCCAACACTGTGAATGGAGTTAGACGCTGGTAATTACGAACCTGAAGAGAAACAGCAATGACAGGAAATATATAAATGAAAAATATTGTATGGTGTAATGTACTGATGGTAATGTTTACACCATATTTTTTCATTGTTATGAAAGCTCACCTCAACCTCTTCCCCAGTTGTATACATCAATTCCCTAACAAAGTCTATTGCAGCAGATTCACCACAAACATGGATCTCCTCAGCACAAAGACCTACAGCAAAACCAACATCAATTTATAAAATTATCAAGTATAAAGGTGTTGGCATTGAAAGTGTCTTTATGCATTAACATTTACACACCCAGCAAAGCTCTTGTCCAGGCCCAGCCTCTTGATGGATCTCTAATCATCTGTATTTCATCAATGACAGCAACTTCATCTACATGACATACAACAACAGTAACAACTACAGTGTTGAGACACCAATGTTGAGACAGATCATTGTGCTTTCAAAACCTACAAGGTGTGGTGACATTGCACATCTCAATGGTACAGGCCACATGGCCAGATCCCCGTCCCTCTGGATCCACAAATGTTCGCTCCTCTCCAGTTACTAAGTCACATGGTACACCCTGGTAAAAATGTCAAATAAAAGCATATAAAGTATAAAGTATATAAAGTATATAGTATTATAGGTCAATTAACACAACTTACAGCATTGTTACTCTTCTCAAATATCTCATGAGCCAGTAGTTTCAGTGGACCACAGTAGACCCCAGACTTAGCTGAAAGATACCGCTGGATGGCGTGGTATGTCTTACCGCTGTTTGTGGGTCCAGCATGAAAAATGACCTTTCTCTGAATGGCACGAGCCTCTGGGTACCTGGGTCACAAACATTCCTGGCATTAGTGTTGGTGCTGAAGAAAGACTATGCAGAGTATAGATGCAACAATTACCAATTTACAGGTACTCTTAGGTCAGAGATCTTTCTTAGGTCATCCATGCAATCTAACATGGGGAAGATCTGCTTGGCATGACGCATAAAGTAAGGGAAGAGGTCATCGATGTGACCTAAAAAACATTAAGAGTAACTGAGTGTATAACAACTATACACCAAGGAGCAAATATAACCAAGAGCACATGTTCCATAACACTGACAAACCTGCCCCACAGCACACATCGTTGAGAATGATGTGGAGGTCAGCAGGGAGCATGGACATTTCCAGGATATACTTCCTAAAACTGATGAAGGCCTGATGAAACAGTCGAGCTGTGAACACAAATAGTCACAGAGAACCTGTTTGTAGCATGTCCCAAGTCTTAATCAGAGGGTGATGTATGTATGGAGGAGCAGCAACATTCAACTCACCATCTAAACCTTGGTCTGCTGCCAACTTCTGCATCTCTTTCCTTTTATAAAAGCGGTTGAGTACTTTCAAAAGTTCATCTGCGCGATGTAAAGGTGTGTGATTCACGAGTCAACAATAAATTACAATAAAACGTGCATAGTTCTCACTTTTATCCAGGGGCTTTGTAAGCTCTGCTCCCACACCTCCGTCAGTTGGATCGCCTGCCTTCAGACTCACCGGGACAAACAGGGAAGTGTCCGGCGGCGTTGGTGAAGAGCTACTGGATGAAAGACCTCTGGTGGAAATCCCAGCCCCTTGCCCCTGATGAGAGACAGACAGGGCAGACCCAGAGTACACATGAGCGCTGCCTGAGACGCGGACAGTCTGGGAGTTAATGTAGCGCGGAAGTCGTGAAAACACGTAGATACAGCGGTTTACAGAGGCCGCCATAAGATCCTCTATAGCCGGTACTTTCAACCTATGTGACTGTGCGTTATTATCACTTAATTACGTAAAAACACGTGAATTTGTGCCGTTAAACGTTACAGAGGTCGGTCAAAACATTTCACTTCTTGCTGCCACAACGTGGAACAGGACCCCGATGTATTTAGCCGTCTATGAATCGCCTGTACAGAAACGACATAAAAACTAGTCGTTGGTAGGATGTAATGTCACGAATAAAACATGTATTCTGTGTCAGAGTAGTTTAAGCATACAATTAAAAGTAAATATTGTTTGAAAATATGATTATAACGGGTTTGCAGAGACAAATAAAGCCATTTTAAAAACATGCATTAATCAAGACGTCCCCTCTATTTTTTTAAGTACAAATCGACCACGATGAACAGTGCATCCCCTCTAATTGTTTAAAGATTGTTCATGCAAACTAAATCGCCACAGAGCAGAGTTATGACAACTCCACTGGCGAAAATGGGCCAGTTTTTAAACAGCACTTCCTTGAACTCATTTGTTCCAGAAGTAGCCGCTCAAGCTAAAAGTGCCATTCAAATGCATTGAGAATTGTGCTAAGCAAGAAACAACCTTGAAACACTGTTCAACCAGTACTAATTACTTATTGTTCAGGTCCAAATCATACTGAAAACTTTACTTCAGCATTCTGCTTTATTAATAACAGATTGCTACCTTATTAGGCCCAGGCATACATTTTATATTCTTATGCCCTTAATGATTATATAATAACGTGTATATAAAGAAAACACAGATTGTTTATTTATTATTATATAAATCTGTTTTATTTATGATTTCTTTATAGTATTTGGGTTTGATTTATATACATTTATCATACACGCAGAAATGCACACACGGGTTGATTTCATGATGTAGATTTACATGCAGTGGATCAGACTGGACATTTTTGGTGGGCTATCTTTGAGTGTTTGGAGGACAAATCCAAATTAAACTGCCAAAGACAGAAAAAGAGACATCAAGTGTTAAAATAAACAGCTTTTAAAGCAGTCAGTGATGGGTATGAAATGGAACTCGTACTGGCAATGTAAGCAAAACAAGACCAGTGTGACCTATGAAGGCAAGCAGTGCGAGTGACCAATGATATATACTCCAGACGTCATTTGAGCATTGACTACTCTTTTACACAATGCTGAAACAGTGGGAAAGTGCAAAACTGGCACATAGCTCAAAAAAAGATACATATTTTTGACGCAGAAGGCCAGTGACTACACAATAAAAAAGCAATCCCTAAACCGGCCTTCCGGGCATCACAGTGGGACTTCTGACATTACTGAAGTAAGTAGTGCTTACAATAGCCGGTGTGAGAAATGTATTACACATTACTAATAGAATTCAAATTTAACAGGAGAATCACAGTTTCTAGTCTTTAGAGTCCAGCATCCTTTCAGTGTCCTCCCTCATCACTCCCTCGTCACTCCCTTCTCACTAATACTGTGTATATAACCGGAATCTTACATTTTTATCTTTGATGAAATCGTTCAACTGTATTTTTGGTTCAAATAAACCTAAGTTTTTCTTCATTTTAAACAGAACATTTAGTCGTGTTTTTAGGTTGCCAAAAATCTTAGCAAACCTACAGTTTTTTAGGTGAATAAATACAAAGATAGTGTTTCCAGTAATATTTTCAAACTGTTAATAAAGGAAGACTGTAAACATACATAATAAAATTACTACACAACTATAGAACAGACTCGGAACAAACTCAAACTAAACCTAAATTTGACACAGATTAAACAATAAGTTATTATAAAATATTAAATTAGTATATGAATGAAGAGAGGAGCATTCAGTGGTCTGCTATTGAAGTACAGTTAAGACAAATGTTTCCATTGTTTATAGAAGAAGCACTTGAGCATTTCATTTAATGATAATAAACTCTCTGTAGTTGAAGTTTGGACATAGCTTCTTATAACCACCCCTCACTTCGACCTGATCTAAATGTCTTGAGTCGTAAACAAACTAACTGGGCCATTAAGGAGTGAAGGAGGAGGGATGCCAGAGATTTCTGAGCACTTATGAAAACACAAGGATATCTTGTAGAAGCAGATGTGATTGTGTCTTTGGCTATCCATTCTCCACTTCACTGTCAATACGCGTAAAAAGAGAGGGCTCTTGTGTGATAGGCACTACAATTACTTTTTTGCCTTGTCTTTTTAAATAATAAGAATGATATAGGTTTTAGCCTTTGAAAATGAAGCGGACTTGGTCTGTGTGTACATGCATGTACAGAAGTGTATTTCAGTCATTGAAGGAAAAAAAAGAAAGGTTTTAGCAAATGTGGAGCAGCTTACAACAGGAGCTGTGAGGTGAGAGTAATGTCTCAGGGTTTGCAATTGTGTATACAGCAATCTTCTTAGTCCATAGAGCAGGAGTATGCAGCCCTCACAGCATGGCTGCTCCTCAGTTAAGAGTTTGGAAGTGTCTGTGTGTCAATTTAGTCTTTAGTCTTGAGCGCTCACATCTCTGGCTGCTCTGCAGTCACTGTTTCGGTCCTGGCCTCGGGAGACTCGTAACGCTGATGGAAGTTTCTCTTTCTAATTTTCTCTGGAGCTTTTCTCCAAAGAACAATCTCCTAAATTCAGACACAGAAGTCAAGTCCAAAATATGCAAATACAAAATACTATACATTTTGTATCATATTACACATATCCATACCTGTTGTTTAAAGTATCTTCTATCCTCTTCATCTACAAGGACCAGATTGAGAAAGTATCGTACAGAAAACTTTTTGTTGACATCCCTCATGGTGGGTGTCAGGTCATATCCTATCAGAAAAGCGACAAGCTAAATTATATGGAACCAAATGAATAAGAAAATAAAAGCAGAGCATGTATTTACCGGCCAGAAACAGTCTGATGGGGATGGACTCTCCTTTGACTGGCGCACCATCCATAATCTCATACTTCGCAACGGTTTCTGTCTCTGTTGTGGTACTGGGCCCTGAATGGGAAAACAACAAGTAAGCTCTAAAGCAAAAATGCATTATGCCATATTATACAAGGGTGACTATATTTATTTATATATATTTATAGTACCTATGCCTGTTATCTCCTTCTTGATGAGTTGCAGCTCCATGTGTTGGATCTTGATCCTGACCAGCAGAAAGTAGATCTTCCCAACAATCACATCCTTTAGGTGGTATCTAGTAGATATATATTTAATATGTGTACAAAGCATATATAGGCCTATCTTATGAGCTTAGCTAATATATAAGAAAGTGCTTACTTGGACTTATTGTATTCAAACTCAATGTGTAGACAGTCTTCAATGCCCACCTCCATTTTAATTGAGTTGTTGACATCTGGGTATGTGGCTAACTGGTGGACAATAAGTTCATACTCCTTCACTAGGTCAGAGAGACGACGAACTATGGTAACCCTGAGAAAATACCTACAGCAACAAGATTGAGAAGATTAAATCAGTGAATACAAAGAATAATTCTACACTTACTGGGTTAGTATACCTTAGCCTGACATTAGTTCCAGTGTAGGACTCATAGGGCTTCTCCACCTGCATAAACTCAAAGTCATAACTTCGATTCTGGGTCAGCTCTCCAGGTAACGCCAACTCCTTCACCAGGTCCACAAACTCATGGGTGTTACTTTTATCAGAAAACAGCTCTGAAAAACAAGTGTGTGAAAAGATAATCATGAAGTAATAAACTCACATGTCAAAAAACTAAACTATTCTATTCAGGATTGTGGGAAGGGTGAGTTGATACACCAGTAATATGTATGTGTATGTATACTTGGGCATTTGGACAGTTTTTAGAACTAAACCATTACCAATGTTCTTTTCTATTCATAAAAGGAATGTATAATCATCTCAGCTATGTCACAACAGAAAAAAACAGGAACTATTTTCAACACAGTGCTTTCATAACTCTCCTGCATACTGAAAAACATATGTGTATAGAGTTTAGCTCCACTATGACTGGCTGCACATGACAACCACATGCTTGGTTAAACCTTTTAGCCATGTGAGTAAAAGTTGATCAAATTCTGCAGTTACTTTACACCACCAGATATACAGTGTTTTAATACTACGATCTATTTTATAATTTATAATTGTAAAACACAGTACTGCATATTACACTCACCTATCTGTCCAACAAATTCAATACGTATGCCTTGGTGCTCGAGGCGCTTCCCTCCCTGCTTCACATTTAGATTTACCTGAAAACATAGACAATATCGTTCTATTATTATAATGCGTGATTTAATTCAATATTTCAAACATCCTGATGTTCATGATCTGCCAGGTGAGCCTCCAAACTCTGTTCTGTTAAAGGTTTTGTTAGTAGTTTTCTTCACCTTGCCAGACACAGACTCCCCGTCGTAGAACAGGTAATGTTTCTCCACTTTGCCATCCTCCGTCTTCAACTCTGCCGTTTTTCTGTTTTCCGCATCATTTAACAGTACGTCTATCTCACAAACCGGCCCAAACAGACCCCCAAGGAAACTCTGAAAGCACAAAAGTACATTGGCGTCCTGAAAATAATGTATAGACACAACAATAACAGAGGACACACCCATTTTCTAGGAGATGAACAGCAAAAAATCTGTTCACAATTCCAATACAGGCAGCACATTCTCTCCAGACAATGTCCAAATGTCCAGATTAAGGCATGTTGATTACTTTGTTTCAAAAGTTGTGAAATTAATCTACAGAGATCAGGCTCATCATTAAAAGGAGATACCCCAATTTATTTGCAATATATTTGATCATGTTACAATCAAAAAAGCTGTCAAAAATACATTGTATATTATGCACAGCTATGTTATTTTGGGTCATAATGACAAACTTTGGTCAGTTTTAAACACGGGCTATTAGAAGATACAGTATTCATACAGCTTTGTGTTGTTATAGTGGGTTTGAAATGCATTTGACTTACAAGTGCGGCTTAATGCTTTACCCACCCCAATGGTATGCAACAGCTGACATCTGCTCGGTTATTGTACTAGCTCTCGTTACCTCTACAATTGCCAGAAATTACTAATCGTTATGATCATCAGTGCAGTTGCCAAAGATATGTCAAATAAGGCCTTGTACATAGCTACTCCGATCATACTGTTAGCTTCCCTGTCACGTTTATTGTTTAAATTCGCCAAGAAAATAGCAGTTCTGGTTTTTAAATAGTACAAATTCAATCTCTATGCGTTTCAGAGTGGTTTTGATAGCAGATCTTGTTTTAGCACTCACCATCTCGGCCGTGTAGATAGCTGAAGCTAACAGCTAGCCTTGTTCTGTGAAGCCAAGCCTGTCTGCACCATATGAACCAGGAGTCATGTGACCGCCTCTGGGATGACTCTGTAGGGCTGCTGCAAGTCTGTATATTACCAATGAAAACTCTCAAGCTTTTTGTCCCAGTGTATTTTACTATCTTTTTCTCATTTCAACTAAACAATATGATTTTGATTAGGAGTAAAACAGGTCTAAAACAATCTAAAAACAATGACTAATGAGGTTCAAACTAGAACTAAAATTTAAAAAAGGACTAGACAAGGACTAAACAGTCTAAAGGGTTAGGGTTACTGGGGGCCCTGGATTACCAACTCACTTACTGGGCTAGGGAAAGCTCTCTTCACAGATTTTAGCTGGGGCACAGGCAGAGGAGAGTACTAATGAGCTGCTTTTACTCAAGTTACATTTTTTGGATAACTTCTTGAATATATTACATTTTAGCAGTAGTTTTACTGCATCATACTTTTGACTTTTACTTGAGTAAAATTATTGTGAAGTAACAGTACTAATACTCGTATAATAATAGTGCGTCTGTAAATTAGTTAAATGATTCTGTCTGATCACAGCAAAATGACTAAATACATTTGACATTACGTTCAAACGTGACACATTGAGTAGTTTTGTCACCATTCACTATTTTACATGAGATTATTTGTAGTACTTACTTGAGTAACATTATTTTAAAAGAAACAGTACTCTTATATGAGTAAAATTATTGGCTACTCTATCCACCTCTGAACATGGGTCAGGGAGGCTTGGGACAGTCCGGATTCAAGAAGGTCATATGGTCAACCTACAAAAATGCTCACTATATACTGTACTTGCCTGTAGCTGTACATGCAGTTGTCCACATTAATAAAACAATGACAACCTTGAACAAAGTTCTTATAAATTCTTTAAGAATAACAGTTTCTTACAAAATGGCAAGCATTAAAAATGCACACATGCAGACTATTATTTTAATGTTCCAGCTCAAAGTAGTGAGATGTGTTGTGTTGGGTGTGTTCACTCATTGGGTAAATTCAAATCCCTGACGTACTCAAGGGCAAGTGCCAGACACAATAATTTATACACTCTGAAGATACAGATTAACACACATTTTGTAAGGCTTAAACATAGCTTCACAGCATGAGCAATAAGAGCAAATGGAAATTAATTGTATATGTATTGCACAAGAACCAAATTAAAGTATACTGAATTCTTTTTTTATAAAAAGTGTATAAAAAGCCAATACTAATTGGTAATGTGACAGTTTTTCCTCCAGAAAGCAAAGCCATTTATTGAACTTGCTGCAATAGGTGTCTTCCCTCATTTGCATTTCATTTCCACAATATGTTTCCACCAATGGCACAATAGAGAATACAACATATACAGGTTTGTCACGCACAACCCTTTGGTCGGCTGTCTCTGTGGATGTGCATTTTACAAAAGGTGGTCCCTCTTCATTTCCTCCTCAGTTGGTTTTTGTTCATCAAATGAAGACCACTTTGCACCCTTGCGATTTTTACGGCCACCTATGAAGGAAAAAGGTCAAACTAAATCAAATAGATGCATGTATATATATTAGTACACTCACCCACTTTATTAGGTCGACCTATTAGCTGCTTGTATACATCTTAATGAGTTAATTATTCAGCCACAAGGTATTTTCAAACTACATCATGCATCAGAAGAAAATAAGGTGAAACTTTAAATGTGATGGTGGTTGTTGACTCTGTTTAGGGATTGCAAGGGATGGCTTCCAGTGAGGAGCATTTCTGTGGGTGAAAATGCCTTAATCACGCCAAAGACACCATTATCTCAGATAATCAGATGTTACATCAAGGTTTGTGGAGGACTGAATGAGCTCGATGACCAAACCTGAATCAGGTGGGTTTATAGCAGCAGATAACCACACCAGGCCTACCTAATGAAGTGGCCAGTGGGTCTATGGTAATTAATTGCATGATGATAATTACCATTGTGTGGCTTGTAGTTCTCTTTTTCCAAGTGTTCTCCTGAGCCTGTGTCAGCTGCAGTGGCCCCATCAGCCATGAAAGCAGAGCCTTCAAAACCAGACCCCTCCTCAGGCAGAAAAACTACCGCAGACTCTCCTTCCTCAGAGGTCATCGGCTCTTCCTCATCTCCAGCCACGTCCTCCTCATCCTCCTCATCCTCCTCATCCTCCTCCTCAAACGGATCGCTCTCATCCTCCACAGGCTGAGCCTCTCTGAAAATATAAGAGAACGACTTTACAGGACCAAAATTCCCAATGATTTGAATATTACTGAACAAATTAATGATAATGTATGTAACTTGAATGGAGTCAAAGCCTACTCATACAGATACAAAACAATAGACCAGAAGCTACAGCCAAACAGGCGTCACAGCCCAACTTCCTCAGAGCACTTCCCCTTCACTTCCTGTAAAGGCCGCAAACCAGAGGGTTGCTACTGAGTTATTTTCAAGCAACCATGAATAACAGACACATTGCTCAAACGTTGCTGCTAAAAATCAACTAATTTCCCCCAAAAAAGGAACTAAATCAACAAAAACACCTAAATCTAACAGGTGGAATTTGATGGGTGGAATCTAAACAGGAATGTAAAAAGTCAGTGTTGTTATTTGGGCTTTTCACACAGTTAATTACTGAATGCTGAGTCAGTTGATTCAAAGGTACATTTTTGGTCAATGTGTAAAGAAGCTACTGCGCAACGCCTGTGAATAAATACTTCTCAATTTGAGCACATCATGTTTGAATATAAAGCCTACAACTCATAATAAACTGGGTGTAAAATTGCAATTTTGAAACATTTTGGTTGAAATAAAAGAGAAAGCAGACAATTCTTATTTCATGCTAATGACATTCACGGCTATTTCTGACTGTACACGAGACCTGTAACCTCCTGCCCTGACTCAAAAGCTCATTTTTTGTCTTCATCTCTCCACGTTGCTGTCTATTTTGGCTTTTCTTGGCCACCTACCTGCCACTTACACACTCGCACTCACAAAACAACAATGCACAGTGAGATATAGTGCTTTTACAGTGAGAGTCGTCTGAACTCTCACAGTGGCCTGATTGATAAATAACATATTTTTTTCAGGGCGGCAGTGGTGCAGTGGGGTAGGCGCTCGCCCCTCAACCAGAGGGTTGGTGGTTCGAGCCCCCGTCCGAGCGAACACTGTCGTTGTCACAAGACACTTAACCCACATTGCCTATGATTTGTGTTCGGTCATAGGCGCAAACTGGCAGCCACGCTTCCGTCAGTGTGCCCCAGGGCAGCTGTGGCTACATAAGTAACTTACCATCATCAGGTGTGACCGTGGAGTGAATAATATACAAATATGTAAAGCGTCTTTGAGTAGTTGTGAAAAGCGCTATATAAAATGGATTTTCATTTGTACATACAGGTATTGAGCATTAGACGCGGGGAGTTTTGTTGGTAACTCTGGGCTCCACTCCATGTCTGCACTTTGATAGGGGATGCAGTTTGCTTGGCCGTCTTCAGGATTACACTTTACAAACTTGTACACAGCTGTTGTTGGCGCTCCTACAAATAAAGACAATAATGACATTAAGGTGTTAAAACTGTTGTCAGCTAATGTCTATAAACAAATCTATGAAGAACCAGACTGTATAATCCGGATAAAATGTAATTCATGTTTTATAAATCGATGATGGATGTTGATGGTTTACATTTGTTTGCATTTTAAAGTAGACTAGCATTCAAAGAAACACATCAGCCAGAACAGTTTCAAGACATAAGATAAACAAAAACCATAATTAGTTCATATATATATATATATGGTATTTTTTTTTGGGGGGGGGGGGGGGG
>JAVQKC010065761.1:0-11103 GCA_036025475.1 Philypnodon macrostomus
TGGTGGTCGGAGGGGCCGTAGGCGCAAACTGGCAGCCACGCTTCCGTCAGTGTGCCCCAGGGCAGCTGTGGCTACATAGTAGCTTACCACCATCAGGTGTGACTGTAGAGTGAATGAATAATACCAAAAAAGATATGTAAAGCGCTTTGGGTGTCTTGAAAAGCGCTATATAAATGGAATGTATTATTATTATTATTATTATTATTATTACAGACGTTCATACAAGTAGATTGGTCTGTATTGGTCTGTATCTGTGGAATGGTCTGTATTTAATGGAAGCTTCCAGGTCGCATTTATACTTAGTCTTCATAGAAAACAATAGGCTCAGTGTTTTGTAAAACCGTGGCAATCTGGGTGAATAAGAAACAGGCTTCTTGCCTCTAACTCGAATTCCACATCATCTTTACAGCCACTGGTCACTACTCCCTTCCACACTGGGATTATTGGTGGAGGCTTTGGTTAAACATTCATTTGATGGAGCCCATGCATTATAATTATGGCTTAGTGGCTTATTTTCTTTGCTTTGTGCCTGTTTTTCTGCAGGCCTGGCGGGTGTGGTCCAAACTATGCTGCTGTGGTCACCAATGGATTCTCGTCCTCTCACCACTAGTCCTGCTTTTGCTCGCAATTTTTATTATGACCATCGCACTTCCGCTTCCTCTGCCCCATCCTGACAGTGACCGATGGCCGTCCCGTGCCCTAAGCTCCGCCCACGACTTCAAAACTAGACATAAAAAGACTTTGGAGGACCCTCAACCACTCAATACCATAATCCTTCCCAGCATTCAAGGCGTGACCTGGGTACGCAATCACGGGAAAGATTCAAATAAAATGCCGATAGTTCAAAATGTTGCTGCCGATGACGAAAACAGACGTAAAATGAAAAGTAATGTGGACAAAAATACATATAAAAGCATGAAGAAGATTGCAGCCAATGTAGGCCAGCTAACCAGTCATGCCAGTCCACATAACCCACAATTTGTAGCCAACAGCATACGACCAAACCCTAGAATTAAGCCGGGCGACCACAGCGAAGTGATGTATATTCAACTTGAAAGAGGCAAATTCCCAACAGGTCATGTCCTTTCGAAGGGAGATACTGCAGTCGGAAAAATACTAGAGAATTCTAGAAGAACAAAACTAGATGCAAAAGATAATCTTACAACAAAGGATCATGGAAAGTTGGATCATGGAAAAATGATGGATTTGGAAAAGCATAATCGTTTGGCCAAGAATGCAGAAGCGATGGTGCATTCAAAGAACAAAGAAAAACACAGGAAATCAAGTATTCAGTGTCCAAGTTTTAATCAACAGGACATCCCAGAGAGTGACCAGAGAAAAATGAGGGTGGATAGGAGAAAGGTGCCCTGGTTCAGTGAAGATGACGTGCATAAAATGAAGCTGCTCGTTGAAGGGGAGCCGGTCAGTAAGGCCAGGGTCCCAGCGCATGGACAGGTGCTGCAAGTGGCACTGGAGACACCTGAAGAAAAACAGGTAAATGTGAAAAAACAAATTTGCCATTCTAATATTTATAGACCAGAATAAATGCATGGGTTTGAGTCAATTATTTAGTAAAGGAACCATCCATCCATTTTCTTCCACTTGTCCGAAACCGGGTCGCGGAGGCAGCAGTCTAAGCAAGAAACTCCGGCCTTCGACCACCGCCCAATCCACATTGCACCAGCCTTTTTTTTAAGGGTTCCTCCCGCAGGTGGTGGGTCCACGGGAGGGCCTGACAGCGTGTGCTCGAGCGGGGACTCGAACCACCGACCCTCTGGTTGAAGGGCAAGCATCTACCCACTGCACCACCGCTGCGGCGCCACAGTAGCAGATATTCACAAAGTGGCTAGTTGGACTGAATGTGTTAGTAGCCCACATTCAAATCTACCAGCATTTGTCTAGTGTTGATGTCAAGGCCTGCTTCAAATGCTATATGGCACAGTTCCCAAGAGGCAGCCATTAAATATAGGTTTTGTCCTTCAGTGGATGTAGGTGCTAAAAGCATACATGAATATGCATCTATATTTTTAACAAATACATTACACTGAATTTGATTTAACGAATGAATGAATGTGGAGGTGTGATAGCTGTCCAGTAGCATATGACATGAATAAAAGATCTTTTCTTTTAGAGATATATGTTTGAATGTCTTGTCTTCTAGTTAGTGTTTCCCTTAAAAGTGTAATTATATCGGCAAAACAACATTATGGAATCACGATGGTCCGCGTCCGCGTCCACAGATACATGTGAACACGATAACAGAAAAACGAGTTTCAACTTTTGCGCACAGGTACATATGAAGACGCTGAACTGGAATGAGGTTGGTACTTCTACGATTAATGACAATTCATTAACTAATTAATGCCCTGAAGCACATTAATTGAGCTATAAATCCTGCTGAACATAAACAAAATCGGATGAATTTTGGCACATTGATCCGGGCAATTGTATACTTAATGTACATAGGCACATTACAGAGGTCAAATAAAGAATGCCTCTATAGCGCCCCCATGTTTGTGACCCCTATGGGATCCTGGACACACTTACTTTGGCAGAGAGCAATGAAACTTGGTACAGTGATTCTCCACAGTGTACCCAACATAAAATATTATTATGGCCTGACCCTACAACAAACAGGAAGTTGGCCATTTTGGATTGAATTTGGGAGGTCAGGTATATTTGACAGCCTCTAACTTGCACATACTTTGCCAGATTAGGCTCAAACGAAAATAAAATACCTAATTACCAAAATCAAATGAAATACCTAATTACCCCCCAGCCCTGAACACATCTGACCATTATGATGCCAGTTACATCTATAGCGCCCCCTATAGACTGAAAGAAGAATGTAATTTTAAAACTTCTGTCATAAACAACATCCAGACAAATCAAAAAAGTCAAATAGACCCTTCCCATGTTTGTCATGGTTTGGGGCGGGGCCTATTAATTGCTCATTAACAATATAAAAACCCTTAGAAATCACACAATGAATGATTAGGGTGCCTGTTGGTGCCATAGCAGATGTATGGGGACATTTCACCGATATACACCTTGCTATTGGGACGACAGAGTGGGCCTAGTTATGTCTATGAAAAAACGATTTTAATGTGTATAAAAATATAATAAATAGATGTGTCAGTAAAGTTTAAATGAATTAAATTGGCTCAGATTAGTACTACATTATATGAAAATAAAGATTCTTCATCACAGCTCACAGCTTCATTTTAAAATGCTAATTACGTGTATGGCCCTCTTCCCACTGCAACAATATGCCTAGCCCTACTGTTCCTAGATCTAAGCCTAACAAACAACCTATTTCTAACCTTGGGGATTCTGTTTTGCTCCACATCATTTTTTTTTATATATCTAAATTCACATTTTAACCCATACTTAAATTGACTCATAAGACCTGTATGGGGTTTATTTTGCAATTTGTAAACAGTCTTTTACCATGTTAACTAGTATGTTTGTGTAGGTTACCATATTTCCCATAACATTTCTTAGTGCAAACGGTAATTATCTTACCTCCTCCATCCTTTTCTTCATATTGCCATTTACCTACAGGGTAACTCCGTATAGCATGTATGTGCCCATACATCACCCTATATCAGCCTATAGTGAAAGTTCATGGCTCTGTTTCTGCTGTCCTAATAAATGTGATTGAGTGGCTGCGGTATGAAGTTGCATTCTTGGACGACGACACAAGGTTGCGTAGTCGTTTGAGATATAATGAAACGAGAGGCTGGGATAACCTTGAACAAAGATGGAGAGCGCATTCTTTTATACGTTTGTCCATAATGGGAAAAGGGGCCGCGATACAAAGACATCCTTAAAGAAAAATATTAAACGAGTGAGGAGCGGACAATGCAACGACTGCTGGGCTTTTAAAAGATGGTTGGTTGTTTTGTAAGATGTTGGTGTACAAACGAAATGTAAAAAGCAATAGAATAAGAAAAGAGAAGGTGTACTTATAACGACATGTCAGTGAGAATGTGGGGAATGTGGATAAGGTTGTGGGTTTGATCCTCAGGCCAGTCAAGCAGTCTGTCTAAATCAGGTGTGCCCAAAGTGAAAAGGCCCTCCAGGCCCTTTGATTTGGCCCGCAAGGACTTTCTGTGATTCAAGTATATTAAACCCAGTTATTAATGACATAAAGCTAATGGCCAGATTCAGCGTCACACACAAGCCTGTTGTAAAATCATTTAACCACATAAAGGTCACGATTACATTTTGGTGTCAATCTGATGGTCGGCATAATTTTACCTGTTAAAAAGCAGTTGTTGACTGTATTAAATTAAACAGAATTTAATGAGCACCGCTGGTAAATGGAGTCTGCACGTGGCCCTAGTGTAAATGGAGGCTGCACGTGGCCCTAGTGTAAATGGAGTCTTCATGTGGCCCTAGTGTAAATGGAGTCTGCACGTGGCCCTAGTGTAAATGGAGTCTGCACGTGGCCCTAGTGTAAATGGAGTCTTCATGTGGCCCTAGTGTAAATGGAGTCTGCACGTGGCCCTAGTGATACTGTGGCCTATCTCCACTTCATCTCGTAGTTGTTACTCTAAATTGCCTGTAGTGAATAAATGTGAGAGTGGTTGTCTGTCTGTGTACGTCTCTATGTCAGCCCTCCAACTATGTACCCCATCTCAGGCCTATAGCTGCTGGGATGCTCCAGTTACTTGCTGTCCCTAGTAGAAATTCTTGAAGAATATGAATGAATGAATTGCGTCTTACTATATTAAGCTATATTGTACAGACTATGGCTATGTTTCACTTTTGGTAACCATTTACATAAACTGCTATTTTTAGCATTTGGCATGATTTTTATTTTCAATGGTGTTCACTGTTCACGGAGTACATATAACAGCTTCATATAATAGTAAGGCCTACGCTGAATTAGAGCTTGTCAGATACTGTATCGTTTGAGCAGGCAAACAAAGCCTGGAGGATTCTTGTTTCTCTGTTGTTTGTCCAGACAATTAGGCTGAGCAGTACTAAGCAACTAGCGAACAAAAACGCTGTCTCGATTTCATATATTCATAAAACAAAACAGTTGACTAGTAGCATGGATGCAAGATGAAAACACAGTAAATGGCCCGGAAATGGTTTCTGGATAGGCAGGCTTACAGTTCATTGTCACACACTAGAGGTGGTCAGCTACCTTTTTAGCCACAGCTGCCCTGGGGCACAAGAAGGTGTGGCAGCAATACAGACCAGACAATCTCTCTCCAGACGTCTGTTGTGTTATATGAACCGAATACATTTTCTGTCAATCAATAGAGATGCTACTACTGCTTTACTGTTTCCCATTGTAGGTGTAGACTTAAATCAATGTTCCATCCTTGTCGCAGGAATAATCCGGACAGCCTTAGCCAACATGGACCGTGAAGCCAGAGAACACTACGCTGTTGTGATTCAAGCCAAAGACATGGCAGGCCAAGTCGGAGGCCTTTCTGGCTCCACCACCATCAACATCACCCTGACAGATGTGAACGACAACCCACCCAAATTCCCACAGAGTAAGTAATTCACTTGTATTCCATTGAACTTATCATGTATAGCCTTTTTACTAAAATAATTGATGGTAATATGATAACTTGGGTACTGGAAGATGTGAGGCACATTTGGGTCTTTATTACTATTGACTTCATGGAGTAGCTCAGGAGCATTTTTGTGTGACCTTCAGCTTTTCAAATGAACACATTCAAGTGGCTTTTTACAGTCTTCTGAGTTACAAAACATGGCATTTATGAAAGCTTGAAGCTAAATCAAGTATTCTGTATTCTTTGTATGAAATGATGATGATAATTTACATTAGTAAGCAAAGTTGAAAGCCATAAAACGGTTTAATAGCTTACTAAAAGTAGAGAAATGATCCCTGAATTTTTGATTGCCTTCTTGAAAGCAATAGTTCTGATTTTTCAAATCAGATAATAAGTCATTTACAGTAAATAGTTCTGCTGCCTACTACAGTCTGCTTTGCAAAGAAAATGTGATAAGGACATTGTGTGATAGACATTGGCCTTTATACAAAACCAAACATTATCTGAACGTGTGCTTCTAAAACTGTTGCACAGTACAAATGGACATTTAGTAGTACACAAACATGATTTAGTTCAATGTAGGGCCAGGTTAAGCCCTGAATTAGTGGCCTTCAATTCAATATGTGGACCATTCCTTAGTCAAGGTTTAGGCATGAATTAGGCCTGCATACGTCTGGATTCAAACCTAATTTAGCTCTTATTTAGATGAGGTTTACCCCTGGTTTACACCTGCTAGACCAGTGCTGAGTAGTTTTCTACACTAATTGTTATCATATGTTAGTTCTGATTTAGGCTTTATCTAGTCGGATACCTGGAAAGCCAAATATTTCCTGAGGTAGTTCACAGTGTTTTAGTGAATTACTGGCTTATGGCAAAAGCAAAAGATAAATTATACTTTAGTAGTTAACAATTCACAGTACCAGTGCAGCTGTCAGGACCGGGCAGTAAATATACAAAGTATAGGTCACCCTGGCGTGGACCTTCTTTAATGATCACCTCTTGTCTGGAGGAACATTTTTGAAAAGCAAGCAATTAAAGTTGTACCAAGCAAGTACATCTCACCTCCTGCTGAATACATTAGTGCATTACATTAAACCACAAAGCCTGAGAAAGTCAGGAAAAGCTATTCTTAGTTAAGTTGGCCTTGAGCAAAGAACATGGCTGCAGCTGCTGCGATACATCAACTGAAAAGCTTTATGCGAATGCTGTACCACTAACACAATATCGGAGAAATAGGTGACTGTGCACTTTCAGTTTAGTCTGTAAAAGCCCAGTAGTGGTTTATCAATAAGCGTGTTCTTTTCCAGAAAATACAGCAAATAATAATTAGGATTTCTGTTTTCATTTGGAAGGTGCATCATTTGTATATGGCCATTTATAGGGACATACACACAGAGGGCAAGGTTAGATCAACAGAAATTTAGAACCCATATTTGGCATGTATGTGTGTGTGCGCGCGCGTGTGTGTGTGTGTGTGTGTGTGTGTGTGTGTATTCATGTATTTATGTATGTATGTATAATGAAACATCTACTGGGTTCTAAAGAGCAATGACAAATGTCTTTCCAATAGAATACATTTATAATAATAATCCAAACATATATTGCAAAGTTGCATATATAACCACAATTTCAACAATCTAATATTCAACATTAGTCAGTTAACAATAAAGACTAAAAAAAAACCTCTATTTAGATTTAGCCGAAAATGATCAAAACTAAGTATTACACACATTACAATACATGTGTTTATATTTTTGTACATTTCTAGACTTACTTAAACAACTTTATATACAAAATTGTCTTGTTATTTCCAGAATAAAAAGACCATTCACACACACTGTAATGATCAAATGAAGATATGCTACTTCTGCATTAGTGTTTGTTATGATAGCCCATTCTCCATTGATAATGATACTTTATCCTGTATTTCTCTTTCTATGCCACAGTTACCAAAAATGACACAAAATGACAAAAGCTTTCACTATTGCTATCTACATTTTAATGATACATTTAAGTAATAACATCAGCCACAATCACCCTGAGGCTAAACTAGCCTGCTGAAAAAACGTCACTTAAACCATCAACGTATAGTAAGAACCCATTTGAAGTTTGATCTGAACTGCTGCGCCTTCACCCTTGGTTTAGTGTCAACCCAGTATTTTTAATGACGTTCCGCCAGGAGCTATCACTGGTACAATTGAATTGCTGAGATTAGAGCTTTATAGGAGCATCTACTTTGGTTCTCAAACTGTGGTAGGTGTAACCACCGTAGGTATGCAGGTTGTTTGTTGTGGAGAAGTTCAGGTCGTATTTTTGTTCCTATTTCAGTCCTATCCTAGACACAGTTTACTTTTGATTATATCCTGATTTAGTTCTGGTTGAGGCCTGGTTTATTCTAGTTTTTACCTATTACCCGGACCTCATTTAGTCATGATTTAGCCCAAGTTGATTTTCCGTTATGATCTACTGACTAGATCTTATTTGGATCTCCTTTAGTCGTGGTTTAATGGTACATGTAATGGTATAACCCTGCATAAATTCAGACTTTCATCCTAGATTTTCTGATTGAGGCTCATTCATTTAGTTCTGGTTTAGATAATTCATACCTGGTTTAGACCTAGTTTGAGTTTATGCATGTTTAGTCCTGCATTCATTTCTATTTTAGAGCTTGTACTAGGTTTGAAAAAAGTTAGCTAACCAAACAGATTTTTTGACTTCTTCTTACAGAAAACTACGAGCTGTATGTCGTGGAGTCGGCCCAAGTCGGAAAACCGGTCGGGAAAATCAAAGCCAATGACGAAGACCTTGGCGTGAATGCCGATATAAAATACAGCATCATTAATTCAGAGGGAGCCAACATGTTCTCCATCTCCACCGACCGTGACACCAGAGAGGGCATCATCAGCCTCAAGAAGGTACCTCATGCTTGCAATAACCCCCTTCTGCAGTCACCAAAGCAATTTAGCAAAAAAGAAGTACACCAGCTTTTGATCCCTCTGCACTTAGTTAAATACAGTTTGTGTCTTTATTTGTTTCAATTTAGACCTGATTTAGTCCTGGTTTAATCCTAGTTTTAGTTGTAGTTTCATGTTATTACAGTTTGTTACACAGTGTATTACATTGTACTTAATGAGGTAGATGCAATGTAGTTATGGGCTATGGAATATTTTGTATTTAGTAAAATAGCTGCAAAAGGTTAGTGATATGGTTGATCCAATCAGGTGTTTAAAGATTCTGGATGATGCGAGATAGGGTAAAAGACACTAATCCAAGTCTACAGGGACTATAATAGTGATGACCCAATCTCAACACCACCTTTCAGATATATTGTTTATCAAACCTGATGCATTTTTATGTATTCCTCCTTAATCTTATTGTTGACCTTTTGGGCAGTAATTATTGGCCAATAATTGGCCAACTAATTGTGTATCTGTCAGTCACAATTACTAATTCCAGAAAATGCCACGTCACAACAGGAACAAAAGATTGCCGTCAAGCCTGCCATTAAATTCACATTGCCTGTTCGACTAAATGCATGTAAAAGGTTTTTTGGACAAGAGTGATCTGCATGCATTTGTATATCACATTTCATACACAGGGCAATTCAAAGTGCTAGAAAGAAATAAGATACATTGTGGGTGTAAAACTACAATTAGAACCCAAACAATCAATTCAAAACTGGTTCAGAAACAGTTTAAAATTAAGCATTAAAAAGAGCAGAGTGCAGATAGAACATATTCAATTGTCAAGTGCACAGCTTAAAAGAGCTGTTTGCAACCCGGAGTAGTGGCCAGCCTAATATCTTCAGCCATCCACCATACAATCTTCCAGTCAATCTAGGTGTAAATTGTCCATGTGTGTGTGTGCGTGAGAGTGTGTGTGTGCGTGTGTGTAGAAAGTTATCGATTGCAAGTTAAATGGTGTTAGCTTTGCATACAAATCAGCTTTTATTTAAAAAAAAACCCATAGAGACATAAAGACAAATCTACATTTAAGGCCAATTGGAATAATACCCCCATGTGACCTTGAAAAGAGGAAACCAATTTCTTTGTGAGGAACAAACCATTTTCAGCTGTTCTTTTTGGAGCGGACTAATCATTTTCAATCAACAAACTTAATAAGGACCAATCTGTTTTCGAAATATTCATTTAGCTGTCTCCATTATTATCCATTAGCTCTCCCCAAAACAAAGGAAAAGACAATGGGTCCAGTCGTGTTTGGTATTTCAAAGGATCGTCTGGTGAAGCTGCAAAATAGCATTAGTTTCTGCAATTAATTTAGTCCGGACCATCGAAATACAAACAATGAATGTAATTAATGAATGCATTGTTTAAAGCTTATTTAGATTGTAGGCCAGTCTGCTCCCTTAATGTACAACATATAATAAGATTTCTACCTGAAAATACCAATATTTGTATTACATTACATAGACACCCACATATCCATCCATCCATTTTCTTCCGCTTGTCCGAAACCGGGTCGCGGAGGCAGCAGTCTAAGCAGGGAACTCCCGCCTTCGACCACCGCCTGATCCATATTGCACCATGGTACCTCCCGCGGGTGGTGGGTCCACGGGAGGGCCTGAAAGCGTGTGCACGGGCGGGGACTCGAACCACCGACCCTCCGGTTGAAGGGCGAGCATCTACCCACTGCACCACCGCTGCGGCCATCCACATATCGCCAATCTTATTTTCAAACTTTGATGACTTTTGAAATGTATGAAAATGTGCAAAGCTTTCTAATAATAGCTCAAATTTGTCATTAAATACCACAAAAAAATTTTTACCTCTCAAGTTTTACATTAATATCTGGTAAAACGAGAAAAAACCTCTCTGGTCATTGCCTAGGATGTATCCCACCTAAAGCCCATAGTAGGCCCCTAATATCAAACAGATTAACAGCGATTAAAATTGCATTGTTCAAGTATAAAATATATTTTTCTGTTTTATTGATTGTCTCCTGCAGCCACTGGACTATGAGAGGAAGAAGACGTACACTCTTCACATCGAGGGCACCAACACTCATGTGGATCCCAGGTTCTCATATTTGGGTGCGTTCAAAGACACTGCGACTTTGAAGATATCTGTGGGCGACGTGGACGAGGCACCTGTTTTTTCCATGGATTATTACATCATGGACGTTTATGAGAATTCTCCGAGCGGCACCGAAGTGGGCGTGATAACGGCTCGAGATCCAGACAGCAGCAACAACCCGGTTAGGTAAGACACCACTGTTTTTGTCAAAATATTTTGTCTGAGGACAAGACGGGAGAAATATATATATACTTTGTTCAACTGGGAACATGCCTGTACGGAGCTCAGTGGCTCAAGACGGGTGGGTTTTGATTTTGGTGATGGACAGTAGAGAAGCAATCTGTTATTAGCAGAGGTAGGTAGTAGTCAGTTACATTTACTCAGTTACATTTACTCAGTTACATTTACTCGAGTAACTTTTTAAATAAATTGTACTCCATAGAGTAGCTTTACTGCACAATACTTTTTACTTGAGTAATAATATTTTGAAGTAACTGTACTCTTACTTGAGTCAAATCTTGGAAATCTAG
>JAVQKC010065767.1:0-19742 GCA_036025475.1 Philypnodon macrostomus
TCATGAAGTACTAATAACATGCAGTAATAGTACATGGTAAGAAAAAAGTGTGCAAAAAAAGAGATAAGTAACAATATAATGAACATAATAAAAAGTACAATAAAAAAGAAAAATACAAAGGTGCAGTAGGATTTAAATAAGGTGTAAGTAGAGTATTTCACAGGTGGGGAAATACTTCAGATGAATTTGTATTGCACATGATATAGTATTGCACATACATGATACATTCAAATAGTGCAGCAGCAGTAAACATATTACGTGAAGGGATTTAGTGCAGTATTATTGGGAGCATTATTGAGAGTTCAGTATTATTGGGAGCATTATTGAGAGTTCAGTATTATTGAGAGTTCAGTATTATTGAGAGTTCAGTATTAATGGGAGCATTATTGAGAGTTCAGTAGTCTGACAGCTTGGGGGTAGTAACTGTCTCTGAGTCTTTTAGTGCGTGCTGGCAGGCTCCTGTATCGTCAACCAGAGGGTAGCGGACGGAACAGTCCTCGTGCTGGATGAGTAGGGTCCTTAGTGATGCTGCGTGCCTTACGCACCTTTATTCTGGGCCACAATAAAGATCAAGCTCTGAAGAACTGGTCCCTGGGTTAAGACACACTGAAAAACACTTTTTAAAAAATCTAGTTGAACATTGCTGTTGTGGCACATGCATGATGAAGGTGTTATTTTAACTGATACATAATTGAATAGACTCAGACAGAGAGTGAGAAGCCATTAACATGAGACATTTAACAGTGGGCTCCCATCATTACCCTCCTCCTGAACACTCTCTCTGTTGAACGTCCCACTTTTCCAAGGTCAGCTGATGTGGATACTTACTGTGCAATTCCCAGCAGCGTTCCTACTCCTTAGCGTCCTCCTCCAAAATGAGCCGTTACCTTTTGTCTCAGTCCGATGGTGTAAATGCGGAGCGGCAGGTCTAAGACATGGCCACTCGATACATCGATTCTGCTCGCGTGTGTTTCATCCTCGGCTGTGCGGTGGTTTCAGAGAAGGTTTAATTGAGTTTAGTTCTGCTCTCTATGTTTAGGTTTTGAAATAACAAATCCAGTTTGAACATTTAGCATTGTGAGGTAAAGGGTGATTTTGCTCCCATTCAATTATAGTCTCAAAATTAAATGTTGGTCGAGTGGTTTTCCTGCCTCTTAGCAAGGAGGTTAAGGGTTTAATGTACCAACCAGCTGAGAAACAATCGTTCTCAGTGGAGTTTACATAATAATAATAATAATAGTAATAATAATGCATTGGTTTTATATAGTGCTTTACAATACACTTTACAAATACATTATTCATTCACTCCACAATCACACCTGGTGGTGGTAAGCTACTTGTGTAGCCACAGCTGCCCTGGGACACACTAACAGAGTCGTGTCGGCCAATCTGTGCCTACGGCCCCTCCGACCTCCACCAATCACACAACCACATTTATTCATAGGCAATGTGGGTTAAGTGTCTTGCCCAGGGACACAATGACAGTATGCGCTCGGGGAAGTCATAGTGTTACTTTTGGTTATACCTTATTACTCTGGCCTCTTCCTCCAATTGAAATACATGCTGTCTGTATGTCTTTGTGTCAGCCCTGCAACTAACTGGTCATTGTTCGGGTGTACCTACCATAAGACTCATAGTTGCTAGGATAGGCAGAAACCCTTAAAGATAATAAGCGAAATGAAATGACAAAAGTTAAAAGTGTTTTTTTAACCTACGGCGAAACCCCCCCCATACGTCTGCCCCATACGTCTGCTCCATACGTCTGCCCCAAATGCTATGTCACCAACGGGCACCTTAATCACACATTGTTTTTATATGGTTAACGAGCAATGGGCACAACTATGAGAAGGGTTTTATTTGTCTGGATGTTTGTGAAGAATTTTTTTGGCAAATTTGAAAAACGTACCTAAAACTACATTCTTCTTTCAGCGTATAGGGGGCGCTATTGAGGTAACTGGCATCATGTTGGTAGACGTGTTCAGGGCCGGGGGGTAAGGGCATTCATTAATTGATTACTATTATTAATATTTATTGTAGAAGTACCAAAATCAATCCAGTTTGGCGTCTTTATGATATGTACCTGTGTGTAAAATTTGAAATGTGTTTCGCCGATATAATTACTGTGGCGCGACTAGATCTGTCTGCTGCAGAACAGATGCCGTATTGACTTCATACAAGGTCACTTCGATGTTGTGTTGGAGCTGTTCACCATTTGGATTACAGGGATAATCCTTTTATTATTTGACAATATGTTACCTGAGTCTGGGTTGACCTCTGCACTGCAGCTGTGTGTGTGATCGGAGCTAGATTCACTAAGGCTAAGAGGATAAAAATTGGATCTTTCTAATCATATACTCCTACTATAGAAAATTGTGCATATATAGGTGAATGAGCAACTATGAATTTCCTTTAGTACAACATAAATTAATGAATGGTTAGTAATTCTGTAAGTACAATTAATATACACTGACTAGTCTAAATACATTTCTAATCAGTTATCTTGTGACTAGGCATGGGACGATATTGATTTTTTTTGGGTCACGATTATCTTGGCCATAATAATTGCAATTAATGATAATATCACAATAATTAATAAACAATGTAGAAGATAAAAACGGTAATAAATGCTGGAATCACAACAGTACAGTTGTTTTTTCTGTGGGCCAGTATCACTTGAACACTAAATATAACACACTATCTGTTCACAAGAAAGTCCAAAGGGCATTAAGGTGTGAATAAATGCGGATTATTGGATGAAGGATTATCACGATAATAGAAAATACCCACGATAAATTAATTGGCAGTGTTTTTATTGCGATAAAAGATATAGTTTTATATTGTAACCATCCCTAGAAGTGACAGTACTATGATCTGACTCATGAGATCTGGCTGTATATGACATTGACAAATTTCACTTCTGTATTTTCACTTATTGCCTAAAATACAACACAGTCATGTGGTCTCAGCCTATGATCAATAGACAAAATGACCACAGCCTCCCCAAAGGCCAATGTTGTTGTGTGGTAATGGAAATGCACTGCCACATGAGCAATCCTCTCTCCCAAAGTAATCCTCATTGATTTGTGGGGCCACTTTGATAAATTGAGGGTCTTGGGTTTTGTGTCACTCAGCTGTACTCCGCCCAAGACGAGTTTCAAAGTTGTTCCGTCTTGACTCACCTTAAAGTGCGCCGCTGCTCCCTGTAGACTACTTTACTGTTCAACACTTAAGAAGAATGCTAACAATGAGGGTGTGGGAGGAAAAGCACTATTCTATTATTTAAGCATTAGGAGTTCACACTGCTACCTTTGTTGTTAGTGTCACTACAGCAAAGAGCTACTGATCTTCATAACCGTAGCGTCTAACTACAATCAAAAACACTATTCCACACCATAAACCACTGGTGATAATTAGGCTCACATTCACTGGCCACATGATCTGTTTCCACCTTGGTCATTCAGAGATGGTCTTCTGACCTCTGGCATTATGGCATTTCCAACCACAACCCTATCACTCAGCACTGCAGGGGAGCAGTTCAAGGTCTACATAATAAAGTGGACAGTGCATCTATATTATATTGATTACGCCAGGCACCATTCCTCATCTCAGCCATTATGTATTGACAATATGTTCTTTATTGTTCCCCCTACATGAATCAAAAAGCTTAAGTAGTCTTGGTTTCTAGTATAGTGCAGTGTTCACCTCGCCACTACAGTTCCAGTACACCTCACTGGTTTAGGTGAATGAGGTGATATTTCCCTAATGCCTTTGGTTATACTTTATTCAGGTGTTTGCAGACAACATTGTGGTGGGACAGAAATTAATTGGGGCAGAAATGCCCTTGGAAGTTAATCGCACACCCGTGAAATTAAAAATGAGGGGCAAACAATAACTGCACAGCTGCCTGAGAAAACGCTGATAATACACAAATGGTGTATTTCATAATAACCAGCAAACAGAAGATGTCATCAAGTGTGAGAAGCCCACACTGTATTATACTGACACTAATGTATGAGCTGTACAACTGAAGCACTGATCAAAGCGTGTTTATTAAAGGACGGTGCTATGCCTTTGACCATGCCTTTGAATTGAGTTATAATATTTCAGAAAAGTTCAATTACAATAATAAGGCCCCGCTGAAGACAATATTAATTGATAAATCACAATCTTATTTTATTTTGTACAGTGTCTCATCTGGACTGTATTTAGTGATTATTGAAATGCAAAAGCGGATAACCAACTGGGCCCAAGCTCTATGTACACATACTGACCTAAACTGTAACTAGCCTTTCTGTTTGATAAACAGTGCAGAGTCATTATTTAAACTCAGTGATTTGAAGGTCTCTATCGTTAAGTTGTTTACGTTCTTCCAACTGCATTAATGAAAGTGGTAGTTGTAGACTTTTTCCTGTTTGTCCTACCATTATTATTGTAATGAGGAGCTGGGGAAGTGTCTCACAGGCTTTAATCGTGGAGCTGTGTGTAGCACCAGGTAGAATAAATCATGTTTTGTACAATCTCTTGATAATTACAGAGCAGAAGTGTGTTATATGTAAAACAAGAATTATAAATGGCTCACTATTATGCAGATAGATCATAATTACTATGACTATGTTGAGTGTTAACTATCTTTAAATGAGAAACCCAAACTGTGTACAATGTAAAAATGAGGTGTAGAAAGATAATGACTGATTATGGAGCGGAAAAGCAAACTCAAACCGCTCTCTGCTCTCTGATAGATTTCATTCTGTAAAAATCTACTATAAATGGTAAAGTGGTACGGGGTCCTAGTCCTGGTTCAGAAAGGGTTTAGACCTGGTTAAGATCTGACTCTTACCTGCTGTAGACCTTGGTTGGTGGTGCTTTAGTCCTGGTGTAGTCCTGATTAGGGCTCTTTTTAGCCTGGTACAAGGTTTTAGTAAATGTCTGATACAGTCATAACTTTGCCTCATTCACTAATGTTCTAACACAACCTTTACTGCCCCAGAATGTGAATTCAAGCAGACTCCAGCTGTCTGTAAAACTATGCGGTCTTTACTTGCGGATCTGCAGAACTGAGTATTTGATATGCTGAACATCTGAGCACTTAGAGCGCCGTTGGTGTTGGGAGGGCTGAACCGTAGGCAGTAAAATCCTTGTGGGTGCACCAGCTTGTCTCTTCCACTCTCCTCAAGCCCTGTGTATAAGACTGGATCATATGAAACATCATCAGCCTGGGTTAGAGCGGCCGCCTCAGACGTAATTGAGAACATTAGTCTGGCTGGCACACAGAGACTTCACAGACAATATTTAACAACCATATAATTCATAAATGAACTCTAAACAGCAGCTCGCGTCCGTACTAGAACAATGTCAATGCCCGAGTTTAAAGATACAGTTATTAAATTTGACAGATATGGGTGGAATATACTTAAAACTAAGACTGAGGCTGCATTTTGGCTCATCACTTTTTACCAGTTATTTTCTGTAACCTGTAGTACACTTTCATTTTTGCCCTTTACTGAAATATAAAAAATGAATTGTCAATAGAATTCTTTTTCTGTGAATGTCTCCCATTCACAGCCAATCAAAAAAATCTATTAAGAAATATGTTTTTGCAAATTCTGTATTTTATTCAAGTATTTCATTTGAGATCCTTTGTGAGAGCGTACAGAGCCCAAAATAAGAGCATTGTATCACTGCCCAAATATTTCCGGAGTGAGTTGTTTTTAGGCCTCCGAAATTGCAGCCTGCTCTTTTTAATTACTTACTGTGGAACCAACATGGGACACATATGAGGCTGTAAAACTTACTGAAGACAGTGTAAATCACTTCTGCACTAACCACTTAATGCAGTCATCACTTTGAACTACTTCTGTTCGGGTCAGCTAAATATATTTGTTTATACTCCCATTAAGAGATAAAACACAAATCTACTGACTCATCTTTGAAAGACATCTGTCATACATTGGAGTCTTTACAGCGTTAATTGCTTCTTAACTTGAAAGTGTCTGTAGCCACCTCCCTCATTCCGTCATTGGCTGTTTTTCCACTATGTCTTAATGAGTTGCAGAGTTGTGGCGACTAACAGTATTGAAAATCCCAACATAACCCTCACAAGGCATAATATATACATTTTGTAATATATACTTAGACGTGTTTAACTGCTTGTGAGCCTAAATAGATCAAATCTGGCATTCACGTTTCCAGCAACCTAATGTATGTACAAATCTGATTTTCATTCTAGGGTTTACAGAGAATGGGTGGAAAAACATGGAATATCCAGTGAGTGGTGGATCTTTGGCAAAACTGTCTAGGTAATGTCAGAGTTGAAAGACTGATGTTTAGATACAGCAGGTTCCACTTTATTTGGTACAGGTTCTACCTAATAAAGTGTACAGTGAGTGTGCTATGGCCAAATAAATAACTATTGATAGAAAAGTATATGGATTGAAAGTAAGCAGTTTGACTTAGGAAGTATTTTCCACCATTGACTGAGATAGAAAAGGACATCCATGACACTGCAACACATCCGACTCGCAGTGTGAAACAAAACCATGCTCTGCCTCTTTCTTCCTGTATCCATCCTCTCTTTCTGTCTCTGCTTTCAAATGTGGCTGGCTGCGGGGCAAGATTATTCTGTCAGCGGCGCAGTGGTGAAAGCCTGAATCAGCGGCTGGTGTCACTGCAGCTGTATCCTCAGTACATGTGTGTGGGACAGGCTCTGCAGTGTGAAGCTCTGTAGTGTGAAAACCACCCATCACGAGCTACTGCTGCATGTGTGGCACCATTAATGTCCTTATTTATCTAGCTCCCTTCACACTGTTTTACATAATGTGGCACTGATGAAATGCAAGTGCAGATCTAGTAGAAGGTTTCTCTTCTAGGGATGCACCGATATGAAAATTGTAAACACAAGCTATGTGTTTTCATGAAAAATAAATCATAATAGAAAAACGTATTTTTAATGTATTTGTAATGTATTTATAAATTGGGTGAAAATGTTTGGGTCTTTTAGAGATCAGGCTTGCCAGATGTCTAAATAGGGGCTACATTTATTTTTATTTTTATTTTTATTTTTATTTTTATTTTAATTTTTATTTTTATTTTTATTTTTATTTTTATTTTTATTTTTATTTTTATTTTTATTTTTATTTTTATTTTTATTTTTATTTTTATTTTAAATATCAGACTACTTTTATATGCTTGATTTCCTAGTGACCATCTGGCAAATACCAATACTAGTCTACCTTATGAAGATACTTTTTTAACGGACTGAAAAAAACAACATCCAACCAACCCCAGTGAAAAAGACCTACTTGGCAACTGTAAAAATTGGACTCTTGCAGCTTAATGAATAAGACCAATATGGTGGCAAAACAATGAACTCCTGCATATATTATTTTGGAATTTTCTGAGCTGTGTATATCCTCAAGTTGTGAGTGTAAAATTGCTGGAGCATCCAACTGAATCCCACAGTGCAACCATATCAGGATAATTGACAAGGACACCAATTCTCTTCTTTGCACCCCACTCATTTGATGCCAGATCTCATGAGCATCAGTTGAAGCATTGTGTGATGATCTATACAGCTGATAGGTGAGTTCAATCAGGAATAGGAGCCTATCATTTGTGTGGTAAATTTGATCTTACGCTTTTAATGCCAATTGTGTTGAATAGTGCTGTACAATTGCAAAGTGTTATCTAATGCTCTCTCTATTTTGAAAGAAACTAACTGCATTGCAATAACATCAAATTATGTCGCAACATTATCGTTATCGCAATATCCGCATGATCTTAAATCTGACACTGTTTAAAGCATTTTTCCATTAGAGCTGGGCATAAAAAGTGTGTTGAAAGTCCACTATAATAGATGTCTTTATATTTGTGCTGATTTGGCTTTGTTTCCTCATTGAGTCGAGTATTTGTGAAAATATGCGAACTTTGGCCCGTAGATCATGCGGCTCGTATAGTCAGAGTTTACAATCCTCCCCCCCTGGGTCATATGAGTTTGAGTCCGGCTCCAGCAGTTTGCCGGATGTCACTCCCTGGTTTTCCTTTCAACTAACTGTCCAGAAAAGGCAAAGAAATATATAATAATATCAGTATCGCAATATTCAATATAGTTATCGAATATTTTTCTAGTTTTTCTATCTAGTTTTATCCGCATTTGTTCCTTAATTCAGACCTGGTTTAGTCTTTTGTGTCTCTTATCCTAAATGACCTCTTGAACTGCTAAAATGTCAATAGAGATGCCTATTTCTCGTCGGCAGCTTGTACATGAGACCCGAAAACACACCACATAGACCAGATACCCTTCAACATAACCACACTGATGGAAAGAACAAGAAAAAAACTACAGCACAATATCACAGAGTTGAAAATGATGTACAGTGGGTCACATGGCTGCAACCTCCATTTTACACAGGTCGGCCTGTAAATAACATTTACGAGATTGAACCACATATGGAGGCGGCAGATTGAGAAGTCAAGCAACAAGTCCAGACACATAGCACTGGGAAACAGAGCTTGTTCTTCATGTGTTTTGTTTAATCTCAAGTGGCCGGCACCAAGTTTTTCAGTTTATTTCTGGCAGTTATTTGTGTCCTTCTGTTTTCACAAGGGACTCCATCTTGTTTCGTTTTGACTTTCCATCTTCAAATGTTACTCATTAGCTAAAAACCCAGCGTTCCAAAGCCAGTATTTCTAAGATATAAAAGATTTTTGATCATTTTGTTTTCATTCTCAACTACTATGCACAACACTTCATTCCCTGGTTGTTACCTCCTCTAAGAAAGTTATGTTTTTAGACTTTAAATAAAAATGTAAATTGGAGGACCACAAAATACTAATAATAATGATACGTGGTTCTTGAACATTTATTATTATTTATCCCAAACTATGAGAAGGCTTCAGCCACAAGGGGTAAGTAAAATGGAAATTTGTTAGGGCATTTTAAGCATTTACTCCTTAACTTTTAAGATCCTACAGTAGCCAAGCCTGGGCACTGTCTTATTTGTAAATATTGTTCTATAATAATGACAACCAGCAAATGTAAATTGTGTTTCTGCTACTACAAACATAACTTCCGTGAGCTAATAATCTATTTAAAGCACACAAAGTGTTCTCACTTCTGCTCTCCTTGACCGCCTCTGAGTGAGTGATTGAATTTGATGACACACTGACCGTACATTATTGGCCTCTTGAGATGGATCGTAGGTTTCAGAGATGATAGTGACAGATCTGCTCTGGCATTCATTTTTACAGCATTCACTATATTAGTTTTGGGTGGGTGTGTTTGCTAATGTTTGCTATCTTTGAAGTGGACATTTTCTTAGGTACACCTTTTCAGCCTCTAGTTACCACAAATAGCTAATTAGCAAATCACATGGCAACAGATAAAGTTAAAAGCTAAAGTTTCATCAAGAATCTGCAGATGACCATCTATAAACCGTCACAACACGAAGCTGATGGTCTATAGCAGCAGAAGACCACACCAGGGCTACTTTATAAGGGACCGGGTGCACCTAATAAAGTGGCCAATGAGTGTAGATTACAGAGTACAACGACTTCCACTGTATGTTGTATATTATACTATAAGTATAGCCCTGAGGATTCACAACAACATTCCTGTGATTCATGTGTTGAGCTTATGTACTGTAGAGACACACCCCCTGCTCTCGCCCATACACTTCTTCCTCAGCGACGATACCTGCTGTTGTCCTGCTGTTTCCATGGCAACGAAGGAGGAGGGGCCACCAAGCGGGTACGGTATGGGGGAGGGGTTAGGAGAAGGAGAAAGTGTTGTAGTAGATGGATGCTAGAGCAGAGAGAGGGGCTTTTGGCCGAGTACTACTGCTGCTGCCACTGCTGCTGCTGATACAGCAAGAACACAGGCCAAACTCTCACACACACACGCACACACCTACACACGCACACGCACGCACACACACACACACACACACACACACCCACCCACACCTACACACACACACATACGCGCGCACCCCCACATGCACACACCTACACACACACACTCATGTTAGTTCTTCAGGCTGCAGTGCAGAGAGGCAGAGACAGCAATAAAATACCCCTCACATGAGTTCACAGCCTGTAGTGACTCACACGCACATGTTGTTTTATATCTATTGATTGTGCCTATATTCACGCCTTTTTAACTGAAGATTGCAACTTTATAGAATTCCCCCCAGTGGCAAAAATGCGTTCAGTTCTATAGGGCAGAAATAGTAGAGGACACATAATCTCTTTTTTGGATCTGGTCATAAACTAAAATCAATACAAATATGGATATATAGTACTGTACATGTTTAGGCAGAAGAAATGCTTTTACGTACATACATTTTTGAGAACAGGTAGGTTCTTCTCACTCTCCTGCAGTGGGCTTATGTTGCAGTAGTAATATACTGTAAAAATCATACTCCAGACAGTGGTTTCAATGATTTTGGGTTATTTTGGGATTCTTCACACTGCATTGCCTGTCCAAATAGACAAAAAGTCAATTATACAGCCGTTACATCCCTCAAAGATATACAGTAAATCCAGATTTCTCCCTCAGCTCAGATGGATTAATAATTGAAAAGTGTGACATACAGGAGTACATGTGTGCTGCAGCGTCATGCCCCACTGCCTCACGGCCGGAGCGGGGTGACGTGAAGGTTACAACCTAAATTGTCACATGAGCGTTAGGACTGGAGCAGCTCCCCTAATGGTTCAGCTCACCTTCATTTGTCTTTGATTTGGGGACACTCACAGCATACTGTAAGAGAGACAAAGACTTCAAGGTGAAACTAAAGGCAAATCCTCAAAGTCTGAAGATTATATTTATTTCCCTTGGTGGAAATGACCTATTTGATGATAATCCCATTCAAATCTATAGTGTGGACATAAGTACGTAAATGAAGATGAAGCAATTATTAAGTTGAATGTAACCTTCTTCTTATCTTATTACAAGAAAAAAAAACGATTAACTCTATGTTCTGAGTGTGTAACCATATTGCTTTTAAATAGAGATCAATGCAGACAGATGGCGGGTTGTCGTAGCAGTAACAAAGAAAGAGTAAATGACTCAACCTGACCATTATTATTCTGTTTATTATTATTCTGTTTATTATTATTCTGGTTTTTTTTGCTGCATATATACATTTCTTGAGACAGAAACTATCATTTTGTGCTGTAAACAGTCTGCTGTCATCCTATGCACCATCTGTGTCTGTATTTCTCCAATATTAGCCTTTCTCTCTCTCCTCTTCTCCCATAGACATCCATTTAATCATCTCTTTATTTCATTAGCACTTCCCCCAGACGTACCGCACTCAGCTGAGTTTACATGTCTGCACTTAAAGTAAAAGCCTGCCCAGCTCTTGACCAACTACATTTGCAACCAAATACAAAGTGATACCAGCTAAAATTGTGAAGTTACACCAATTAATATCTTAATTTGGCAAATTAAACAGTAACATACAGAGTGTTCCTGAAATAAAATTAACACAAAAATTAGCACAAATTTTGAAGTGCAGCTAAATTGAGGAAATAAAAATGAAAGCATCTTCTGACCACTCTGAGCCACAGGGGGCATGGCTGTGGGGACTGTACATATGGTTTGTTTGCTGTTGGCTTGTGTGTTGTTTGTCATTTGTGTTGCTGGTGCTGTGACATGGCTGTGAAATGCGCCACACACTGCAAAAATGAATGCCTAGATTAGTTCAAATGAGATTGTTTGGGGCGGCAGTGGCGCAGTGACTGCAGCCAGAGGGTTGCTGGTTTGAATCTGTACCTTCACGTGCAGGTTACACAAGCACTTTTTGACTCTGGGCAAGTCACTTTTTCCACATGTATGAGTTTGTTTAGTGGCGCACATTGGTGGCCTCATCTCTGTCCATCAGCCCCAGGGCAGCTGTGGCTACAATTGTAGTTTACCTCCACTGGGTGTGGAGAAAGAATGAATAAATGCAATGTAAAGTGCTATCTTTATTATTATTACATTAGGCCTAGTATACAGTAAATATTAGTTTAAATGTAATTCTAATTGTATTTTTTTCCAATTTCAATGTCAGAAATACTTAAATCAAGAGTAACATTTTGAAGTCAAGTAATTTTTAACTGATCTAGACATTTTTGCAGTGCATGATATACTAGCGGTTGTGGAGGCTTTGGGGGCTGAGGTCCTCACTCCTCTCAGTGGAGCAGAGGCTGATGGGAAATCATTATGGATCCTGGAGAATGGCCAGTTGGTGGTTACCAAGGCAACCCCACTGTCTCCATCTATCTTGACTGCAATGATGTTTGAGAAACGCCTTGCTTTCTAAACCTCACTCCCGCTAATGGCTCCTTTGATTGGTGCCGTGCATAAATGAGTACAGAGAGGTGAAAACGGTGATTTAGGAGCAGGGTTTTGGCAGTTTTAGAAGATGCATTTAGTTTAAATCAGTAGTGCTTACCTTTGCCTCTGGTTGAAGTAAAACTCACACTTGAATGGAGTCTGTTAAAATCATCCCATTAAAATAAGTACCAATAAAAGCATTATATAGTGATGCATAATGAATTCAATTAAAATTAATCTTGATTTGAGTAGTTAATTTTCTTCAAGCAAAAATATCTTCCAGTGGAATCAGAAAATTGCAATTGAAATAGGAAAAACAAAAGGTTTATTTTAAAAATACCCTGCCTCAGGTGGAGGAGTTGAAGTATCTTGGGGTCTTGTTCACGAGTGAGGGAAGGATGGAGCGTGAGATTGACAGGCAGCCTCTGCAGTGATGCGGTCGTTGTACCGGTCTGTCGTGGTGAAGAAGGAGCTGAGCCGAAAGGCGAAGCTCTCGATTTACCGGTCAATCTACGTTACGACTCTCACCTATGGTCATGAGCTTTGGGTCATGACCGAAAGGACAAGATCTCGGATACAAGCGGCCGAAATGAGTTTTCTCCGACTGGTGGCTGGGCGCTCCCTTAGAGATAGGCTGAGGAGCTCGGTCACTCGGGAGGAGCTTGGAGTAGAGCCGATGCTCCTCCGCATCGAGAGGAGTCAGCTGAGGGGGCTCGGGCATCTGTTTCTGATGCCCCTTGGACGCCTCCCCCGGGAGGTGTTTCAGGCAGGTCCCACCGGAAGGAGACCCCGGGGAAGACCCAGGACACGCTGGAGGGACTATGTCTCTTGGCTGGCATGGGAACGCCTCGGGATTCCTCCGGAAGAGCTGGAGGAAGTGTCTGGGGAGGGGGGAAGTCTAGGTGTCCCTGCTTAGACTGCTGCCTCTGCGACCCGGCCCCGGATAAGCGGAAATTTTCATCTAACCGGACAAATTGCTGAGGATTTTACTAAATTCTGATGTTTACAACTAGTCCCTCTATCATTTATTTCAGTAATATCATTGAAAAAGTGCAAACTGCTTTTTCCACAGCCCCAGTCTCAGAGCAGAGGTCTAAGTGGAGTGGACAGCGTGCTTGCTCCCTCAGACATCTCCACTATGCAGTAATTCACAACATGCTTCTCATGGGCCAAAAGACATTTGTGTAAATATAGACCCCTCTAACATTACCCTCACGTTCTGTGGCCTGTTGGGACATGGTGGACATTGGAAGCTAGTTTGTAGAGAACAGTCTTATAGAAGGGGTTTGGGTTTCAATGCTTTTCAGTGTATTTTTAGCAATTGAGGTAAAGCCAGTCAGATGCATTGGAATGGACCTTACTTAGCCATGTTAAGAGAGGCTGGGGTCATACGAGGTGGAGCCACAATACAGCCATGTGTCTAGTTTTCACACCTCTTACCATGAATTTATCAATCAGGATTTCAACCAGACAAAACTCTCACATGCCATGCACAGACTATGTTTCAAGGGTTGAAACTTAAGCCAATACCTGCAATCACACCTCCATCATTAGATAGGGTTTCTGTGAATGTATTTGAGTCACATTAAAAATGCTTGGAGGAAACAGGAGATTTTTAACCCAGTGAACATTTTATCTCGTTAACTAGCTGTTCCGTAAATTAGATGCTGATATTTTTTTACTACAGCATTCTGAGGTCATCCAAGTCCATTGGGTGTGTCCTTGGTTGGGCCTGGCACCTTCTCTCCAAAGAGGTAAACATCCAAAACAGATACCAGAGCCACCTCAACTGGCTCTCATCTCTCAAATGAGAGCTCCTCAGGTGACCAAACTCCCAACAACTCCCCAGAGGAACCTATATAGTGGCTTGTGTCCAAGATCTCATAACCAACATGAAACTGCAGAGTTTGCCATATTTCAGCAAGTCTGCCACAGGGCAGCTGTGACTACATAGGTGGTTTAGTATCACTTGAGTTTGGTGTAAATTAAGAAGCTGCACTTGAGAGCCTGTAAAGGCACTATATACAGTAAATCCAGGCCATTATTGTTGTTAATATTATTATTATTATTAATATTATTATTATTATTATTATTATTATTATAGCAACATATTTAGTGGTAAATCTGCCATCTAGAGTTATTCTTGATTTAAGTGGTATTCTTTCACTGAAACACAGTGTTAATTTTCTGTAAGAATTGGCAACATTTCACAAGCAAATCCATGAAATAGCGCAATAGCGCATATGCATTTCTTCTTCTATTGGTTGCCCAGTTAAGCTCCTCCTCTTTCTGCTGTAGTGGAAAACATGCTATCGTCTGTCCTGGCCCCGCCCCGTCAGAACAGATTAGTGTAAATGATCCTCATCTCCAAAGGTAGGTAACACTACACAGATTATTATTCTGTCCTACAGGGGTTTGTGAGGACTCTTCCTGTGCCATGAATCTTTAAACAGCTCACTGAAATCCATACAGACAGCAGCGAGGTGCACAGAATGGCCCTCTACATTGAGCCACTCAAATCCACGGCTGAAAAAGTGAAGCTCAGATTGCTCACCTACAAATAGAAACGGAAACAAAAGAATCTACTGAGTATTATTTTGTGGGTGATCTATCTGGGTCTATGTATCAATTTGAACTTTGCTGAGAACTTATACAGGGACACAAAAATGAACATTGACCGCTGCCAATTTCCATCTGGAGTCTCTTCACAGAATGGAATTACAATATATTTAGACTTTAATAATAGTGCAAATGAAGTGCATTAATTTATCATAGAAGCCTTTATATTTTGTCAACAATAAAATGTGTAACACCAATTCCAAAAGATCAGGCCCCATACACACAATATAGAATCTACATAAATACTACAATGAATGTTTTCAAGAATCAAACAAAAAGCTAATACCATACCCTATAATGTAAACGACCTGGTTGACTCTACACTACAGGTAAAGGTATGTTGAATTGAAAACGTAGAGCAACCGTAACCAATAGCAACTGCTTCTCTGTCAACAGAAATCTTGGACGGGCCGGCTCCTGTAGCCTAGCACTGTGCCACAATTGGCTCAGTAAATGAATGCCTTACTAACCCGTCGATCTATTATTCATGCCAGTTCACCTTTAGAGTGTTCTTGAGCTCATTTTCAGGTAAGCACTGTTCACAGATAGGCAGCACACAACGGGACCGTACTCCTGAACTGGCTCTGAGCACCTTGGTAAGACATTGTTGATTTTAATTTGGAATATTTTTGTATCTAGTTTTAAAATGAACCCCATAAAATAGTTTGATATCTATGGCGGTTTGATATGTCAAACGCAGATACAGTTTTATGGCGACATTAGTCAAATAATTGCTAAGGCTTATATATAACGGTAGGTCAAATGGTCTATTTAACATTTGACTATTTGACTCGGTTCGATGAAGTAATGCAGAAAATATGTCAAATGTATTATTTTACTATAGCCTCTACAACAGTGGGCTATTCATTTGTTGGTTATTATGACAAATATTAGTCGAGTTTTGGTGGTGAAAGCTCTGATTTGATGTTGCTGCAGAAGCCAGGGGTGGGACAAAAGTAAACTATTATTGGTCAAGTCTTTTTTTGACTCAGCTATATATTTACTTCAGACAATCACAAACACTCCAAGGGTCAATCATGGAGCTGATGGGATCTACTCTGACTGCCACATATGCCCGGCCAAAAACCAGCCACTTTCTCCCCGCCATCTCCACCATGGCGGCCAGCTACCGAGGCACACAGCCCGCCCTAGCCATGAACCCCAGTGCCAACCAGTGGAGGACCAGCAGCTACTACAAGAGCAGTGGAGGAGTCCCCTCCCCGCTCTCCATTCAACGGGACAATCTTGACCTGGTGCGGGCCAAAACCATGTTCTACCCATCCAACAGAACTGCCCTGGTTACTCGATACACACCTGAAGACTGGTATAAATCCAACTATAGCAACTACAGGGAGTCGGAGTCTTCGAGGAAAAGTGTGGAAAGGCTAAGGACGGATACAGTTAGGTTGATGCAGGACAAAGATCAGCTAACAAGGAGAACTCAGGAAACCACGAGCAAGAATCTGGGGGAGAGGGTTAATGATATAGTCTTCTGGAAGTCTGAGCTGAGCCATGAGATCGATAACATGGTGACAGAGATAGCAGCGTTGAGTGAGGTCAAGAGGAGGCTGGAGAGAGCACTGGCCGAGACCGAAGGGCCTCTTCAGGTAACAATCTCAATTATTTCCAATTTTTGGACTAATCTAATGAGTCTTGTCAAATGTTCCACCACAAAAGATTATCAGTGTGATCTTTTAGAAGCAATTTGATTATAAAAGTTAAATCACATGACTAACAACATATGCATATCTTCATTCAGCTTTGGTTTCAACATTGCATCATATTTTCTGGGTTTTTTCCCTTGTTATACTGTCGTTTCCCCCAAATAACTAGGGTTAGCATATATGTTTTATTTGGGGATGTTGAAGTATGGTTTAAACATACCAGAAGTAATGTATGTATGCTGAAGCCCTGACATTCTCAGAGACTGAAAACATCTCAAGTCTGCATAGGGAACATTGTGGAGTGGACCTGACCAGCAGGGGGAGTTGGTCTTAAAGGGATATGCACCTTCTTCAGCAGAGTGTTCAAAATGTTAAATCTGACTGTAAAATGACACTAAATAAAGACAATCCAGTGAAAAACAGTGGCGTAGACATACCCCTAAAGTAGATGTGTGACATACCCCTGTTCTTGGTATATCCCACAACAGGTATCATATGACCACTTTTAACTGAAGATGTTTTGACTACAAAATCTCTTGTAGCAACCGTCACGCTCTATTCCTCCGCATCACAGGGACACCTTTTGAAAGCACCACCCGGTCATTGAGCCTGCCAGCCCCATTTGATCTAATGGTCTAATGACAACGACACCATTGCTAAAACGAGATCAAATAGCACTGGGCTTTCTCAGGGAGCGGTGACTGAAGATGTGAAGATGAGACAAAGCTTTAGATACTTAATGGATGATGTTGATTTAAAGTCTATAAGTCTCTCGTCTTGTCTCGTTTGAGTCATGATTACTTTGTCAATAGGTGTCTCAAGAGTGTTTGTACCACAGAGAGAAGCGGATGTCTATTGACCTAGTGCATGATCACGTAGAGAAAGACCTCATCATGGTAAGGGCGAAGTAAAAAAAAGACTTGATACCCAAATATACAATGATTACAACATTACTGACATATAATATTAATAGGAAGTGGAGGTGATCAAATCATGTCAAGAAAGAATGAGACGTCATTTGGAGAGAGCTGTTGCCCAATTAGCGTGAGTATTGAAAAAGAAGCGCCATTTTTAGATAGACCTACTAACATGTCCATGAACTAAAATCAGCCAATAGCGATGCAAATCCACGTCAAACCTGCTGAAGCCTCAAAATGAAGATAAATGGAATCCATCTTCATTTTTTCTATGTTGATCTACTTTTTTTTTACATACAACCATGTTTGAAAATTTCCACTGAGCAATAGTTTTGTTGATATCGGAGGTCAGAGACTGTTGACATCACAGAAAAGCATCATTGGCTCAGATGACCACTTCAAGGTCTGCAGGAGGCCATCTTTTAGGGCACATGATGAGAAAACGTGAAGCAGGTGGGCAAAAGGAGTGGGCGATCACATGTTACAAGGTCTACCTAATAAAGTGGCCAGTGAGTGTATTGACATGTTCAGTAAATGAGTAAATTATGCAAAATACTGCAAAAAAAAGAATGAAAAAAGTAATATATTTACAGTCTAAATTTATAAATATTTGCCACACGTCAAGAGTTTCAATAGTGACTTTTTTTGTGCATTGAATGTCTGGGTATCCAGGTCAAACCGAGCAGCGCAGCATGAACTGGAAAGAGACGTGAATGACAAGGTGTCAGCTCACAGGATTGATGGCAGGTGCCACCATCTGAGGAATACATCTAACGGGATTGGCTACTACAGAGGCATCGAAAGACTAGACCCTTCGTGAGTTTACTGTACATGCACTTGTGTTACACTGGGCAGCCATAATGTACACTCAGATGAAGTATGGTCAAAGTGAAACCGTGTATGGGAATCTGTAAATACGCACATGAGACAAGGAATGATGATGGCATAGAATATTGAGTTTCAACATTCATACCTCTTCATTTAATTTGGTTGTTGATATTGTTATGGCATATTAGTTTTTAATTATAGGCAAATTAGATTAATCAATTTAATTGTGCTAGGGATACCAGAAATAGCACAGGGACACTGGACATTAAAAAGGCCAGGATCAATCTCACAAACTGTATTGTATGAGATATACATTTTTAGGGTTAGGTAGAAAAACAGTTCCAAACTTTTGAGTATTTTAGTTGGACCACAGACAGCAGTGTTGAGCCAATTAGGAAGTAGACGACTACATTTGCGCAACTTTTCACTAGTAAGTAAAGTTTGGGTCACAAAGTCAACTTTTCTTAAACTGAGTTGATCTTATAGACCCTTGTTAACTTTACCAAAAAGTAGGATTTGTGGGGAGCGATAGAATCATTCTGAGCATACAATAAAAACCTCTTCAGCATTTCTGTAAGGACTTGTCCAGTAAAACCAGCCAAAAGTCTAACTGTTACTAATGTGTACATTAAACAAACATACAATGTGAGGTACATTCACTAATGTTTCCTAACCAGGCTCTGACATCACCTACATGTAGAGAGTGTCATTTGTCAAAACCGTCATAATTTACAATATTTTGTGGCTAATTCTAATTTCTCCATTGAAAATGTATTATGGTTTTGCCTCCAGTTGCTTCCTTCCAGAATTTAGAACTTTCTGTTTATGAACTTGAAAGGGTCTATTAATAAGAGTCATAAAACAACAAATGTAGTTTTGGTATACACAAAACACATATAGTTTTGGTATACATAAAAACACATGTAGTTTTGTATACATAAAAACACATATAGTTTTGGTATACATAAAACACATGTAGTTTTGGTAAACATAAAACACATATAGTTTTGGTATACTTAAAAACACATGTAGTTTTGGTATACATAAAACACATATAGTTTTGTATACATAAAAACACATGTAGTTTTGTATACATAAAAACACATATAGTTTTGGTATACATAAAACAAAGGTAAACATAAAACACATATAGTTTTGGTATACATAAAACACATGTAGTTTTGGTAAACATAAAACACATATAGATTTGGTATACTTAAAAACACATGTAGTTTTGGTATACATAAAACACATATAGTTTTGGTATACATAAAAACATATGTAGTTTTGTATACATAAAAACACACGTAGTTTTGGTAAACATAAAACATATAGTTTTGGCATACTTAAAAACACATGTAGTTTTGTATACATAAAAACACATATAGTTTTGGT